>JAHZNP010000495.1:0-55716 GCA_020615345.1 Triops cancriformis | reverse complement strand
ATAGACCGGCTCACAGGCTCGGCTCGGTTCACGCCAACCCAACTAACAGATAGGCTCGTTGAACCAACTTGACCGGCTTGAACCCGACTTAATGTCGTGATTAGTGAAAGAAGAGAAATGAGGTGAAAGAAGAGAAGGGATTAAGAGAAAGGAGGTGCAGTTGCACAGCTCTGGTATGAGAAAGCGCTGAATACTAACGTTATTTTATACTTTCGAGGGCCTATAAAAGCCGCATACTACAGCTGCTCGGTTTCATTACAAAATCAACCATCAGAACTATAACATCTCTCTGCCAAAAAATTTACCTATGCTTTAACAAGTCTGCTTCGAATACTTTGGTATTCTTCCTTTGTTATTCTAAGATGGCTTATTATATTTTTGAAAGAATACGTAAACTTCGAAGGAGACAACTTGCTGGTTCTCTAGTGTAAATTGTTTAATTTTTATGTGACGTGGCTAAAATATTCTTTTAAAAAAATGAAAAAATGTTAAAAGTAAACAATAAAAATAAGAAAGACTTAGTTTCCGACATAAACTGATTAGGTTGGCTTTTGCTTATTTTACTTTCATTTTTTAATATTGTATATTATATTTTTCCATTTATTGACAGCGACAAATTTTGTTGGTTCTCTTAGTGTAAAGTGGTTAATTTGTATGTGATGTGGCTAAGCTAAACACAATTATTGAATGAAAATATGCTTTAAAACAAAATAAAAACTAAAAAATGTGAAAATAAACAATAAAAACAATCAAGACTATTTAAACATTTCCAACATCAACTAAGGTGGCTTATTGTATTTTTGAAAGAATATATGAAATTTCTGCATTAATCGAAGGAGACAAAATTTGCTGGTTCTCTAGTGTAAAGTGGTTGATTTGTATGTGACGTGGCTAAGCTAAACACACAGTGTACGAAAATATTCTTTAAAAAAATAAAATGTTAAAAGTAAACAATAAAAATAATAAGAATAATAAAGACATCAACTGATTTGGTTGGCTTTTGCTTATGTTACCCTAATTTTTTAATATATTATATTTTTCCATTTACCTTGTGTAAAGTGGTAATTTGTGAATGTTTTAAAAGTAACTAAAGCAACAAAAACAATTAAAGAAGTGAAAATAAACAATGGAAAAATGATAAAGATTATATAAATGTAAAAATTATAATATAGAAGTATTAAAAAAACAGGCTCAAGGCTCGGCTCGGCTCAAAGGTACCGGCTCGAGGCTCGGCTCGGCTCAAGGGTACCGGCTCGAGGCTCGGCTCGGCTCAAGGGTACCGGCTCGAGGCTCGGCTCGGTAAGCTAATGAGCCGAGCCGTTGCCAACCCTACTAAACAAAACAAAAAAGGCGGGGGGGGGAGAGAGAGAATTAGGTCAATTGGAATGCCAGTCAATTAAAACAAATACTATAATATAAGCATAAAGCGTGATAAAGGCACATTATTCCGAAAACTTATCTAGTTGAGTAGCGCAATTTTTGATGGCGAGTTAATACAGATGTGATTGCGCTCCCTTCTTTTCCAGAATATATTTCTTGTTTTTTCATTGTTCCTTTTATTATAAGCTCTATAGGCTAGTTTAGAATTAAGTATAAAATATAATGCAATACACTGAAAAGTCTGATACCGTTTCTGAAGGAATTTTACGTGCCGTAAAATGAACGAAACAGAAAGTTTTTTAAATCGATTTTTTACAGGAATTACGTTGAAAATGATTACACTGATTCACCTTATGATTGTAAAATTTTCAGAAATATACCTCAAGCCTATTATAGTAATAAACAATTGATATAATAATAAATAATCCACGCAGTAAATTAACATACTGTATGTCATATAATTAATCATTCTGTTGTATAATTAATACAACAAATCAAATATGTCATACGACAAGAAATCATAGTCATTCGCTCGTTTTCAAATGGAAAAATACAATGTAGAACCCGATATTCCAATTCACTGAGTCAAATGGGACAGTTGTGGAGCAACTAGTTTTAGTGACCGTTTACTCTTGTTTCGTTTCATTTCGTGCAAAACAAGAGCTTATCAGATAGTTCAGAACACCAGGACACTTTTATTCAATGGTTCCCATTCTGGACTATATTTAGTTCGTGCACTAATGGGAAAATGAATAACTGTTGATGGCTCCAACTGACCCCATCTCCTGTAACTTGAGTGGACTGATAAATAAGGATGAATCTTAAGTGGGCCACGTTTAACGTACGTCGTGTAAATCATGACATTAAATACAATAGAACAGACTTCTCTTTCAATGAAAAAGCAATGAATTATAAATAGAAAAACGAAGCTTACGTGAGACCCTCTCCTTCTTGTACGTAATTCGTCCAAACATCCCAAAACGGCAGAAAAGCTAAGAAACAGCTCACGAGGATGCTTATAGCTATGCTTTTCGCCACAGGTTGCCACCTCCATAATTGTGAACGATATCGGTATTTGGATACGCGATACCTTAGGCGCGAACAAAGTATGTTCACTTGGCATTTCAAAATCCAGAACAATGTTCCTGCGATGCATGACAATACAAATCAGCACACATCTTCGCACATCTTTTAGTAAGACACACTTACCTTACCTAACAATGCTTGAGCTCCACAACCGAGTGAAATCGGCACACCTATATTAAGTTCGAATAGTTTTTCAATTATAGTAGGATACTGGGTAAAAATAACTAGAAGTTGGACAAAAGAACCGAAGGCGAAGCCAAAGTTGTGCCAGCCTCGTAAACGTGCAACACATGCCACTGCAACTATAGTGCTCAAATGCACACCGATTGCTAGAGGACCTAACAGAACAATGAAGAAACTTAAAGTCGTGAGAAATCTGTTGTACCTAACACGACAATTGTATAGCCACAGCCATCTCTCCATAGTTTAGATGTTAACATAACTTGGTTCCATCAGGGGTATCCACACATATCGCACAATATTTATTTTGTACTTTCCCCCAGAAAAACTGAAGGTGATAGACTAGACTTGGGGACTGACTAGTCTCTTTAAAGCTTGACACTGGTAAGTGGAATAATCTGCCATTTTCCGTCAGGTTTCGTACTTAAAGGTGGTGACTAGGCTTGCTAACAAGATTACGTCAACAAGGAAATGACTTTGGATAGGCTTCTGAGGTAATACGGCCCCAAACCCCAAAAATATCTTCCCAAAAAATACAAACAACCATCAATGTGGATCTAATATGCAATTTTCCACCGACTTGTATTCAACTATACGCTTTATAACCATGACAGGTGATCATGCCAAGGCTGAGACTCGCATGCACAGTTTCTGGCTGATAGACAACAAAGACAACAGATACGGGAGATCACTTGCTTGGAACTCTTTGAAGGTCGAAATCTCTTGATTTCAGTACGTCTAATGCAACGGATGGTTTACCTCCATAATTTCCGAAGTACAAAACCGTCCGCGTACCCCCAACTAGTTTCCTTCGGGACAATAAAATCGAAACCGAAGCTTTCCGCTGTCGACGCTGAAGCGGGAAAGTGATTCGCTGCCCGCACTAACCTCAGAGAAAGGGGCAACGAACCAATCGAAGTCCTTATTAGCAGTTATGGCGAAGAACCACATGGAGTTAGCACTTTTGTCTATATCTGACAAGCTTAAAGAACCGCAAATCTAGTTGAGTGACGCAAAGCATTATTTTACATAAACCACAAATCTTTTGTCCTTGAACTAGGGCTTTGACTTGTTTTAGACCTTGACGAATTCCCAAGGAGTCTTCTCCAACTCCAGTGCCCTCGTGGCTCACAAGCCCGACAGTGAAATTGAAAAACAATTGACCGTGATCTTGACGACTGCACAATGCAAAACCCGTAGTAAACACGTACTGTACTGTTCAGTTTCTCAGAGGATGAGAAAGGGTAGGTTTTCCGGCCGACCGGGGTTTCGCCATCTCCTCAGGTGGAGGCCAACGGTCGACAAGAGGAAGGCCGTAAAAGACAAGAAAAGGGAGTTCTTTTACCTGCAGTAGAGTAGTGTAATGAAGGGACAGAGTACTCTTGGGTTCGTTCGAAGAGGTCGCAACCTTCACTTGTTATATTTAACCCTACGGTCTCGGAATAGCTGACGTCACCAGAGATGGTGTTCACAACGCAGAAAGGCAGGGTCTGTCTTCTTCCGTCGTCGGTCTGGACCCCCAGTTAACAGTACCAACCTTCCTGAAGACAAGGTAGCACATTTGAAGTTTCCTCGCTCGGCTGATGTCCGTGTGGTGCCTGTGTTGCGTGAAAAATTCCAAGTGCAAGACGAAAGAGCGTCAGCTGGCTTTGACTCATGTTAGTTGTGTTTCTGGAGACCACCGGAAAGGTCAACATCAGCAGGAGTACGGAGAACTTCGAGTACACTTTGTTTACTTGTTACCTGTGATGCAGTGACCATTCGTGATCGAGTTAAGTGAATAAAATTAAAAATCTCCGCTGGACGTGTCAAATCGTTACGAAGAGTTTCATTCCGTTTAAAATCATGTCTACGACTACTCCGTCAACTTCCCCCGTTGACGAAGATTACAGTGACTCCCATCGTCGATTAAGATCAAAATCGAATCACTTTTACCCAGCGTTTACAAACATAAACCATGCTTTACAGGTAAGTTTGGTAATTAGTTTCTTTGTGGAGAAATAGCCGGTGCTTCGTAATAAGGGTTGAAGAACGAATCTAATGGAATGCAGTCTCTTAGTTAATGATAGCATTAAACGTTCGTTAACCCTGATACAACTTATTTTCGGTAAGCAGTTCGTTTCGTGAAATAGCCGGTTCCCCGGTAAGGCAATTAAACGAATCTCAACAAGAATAACAAATAGGAACGAATCTTAAAAAAATATATATATAAGTGGAGAGCAAGCCTTTAATTGATCATAATATCAATATTCAACCCTAGCTAACCATAATACGCATTCCAACGAAATACGTTCTACATGTTTGGAAAAGCCGACAGGTCGTTAGCCCTTTCAGGAAGGTACGGGGCTCGAACCGTAAGTTAATGAAGGCGTTTTCCTTCTGCATAACGCGTTCGAATCTCGTCATTCTAACCTTGACCTCCAACACGCGTTATGTTAATCTACGTGCTACTGTATAAAAATTTCGCTTCCTCATCACATCTTTACCCCTGAAAAAGAATCCGTTAAGATTTTTGCACAATATCTGCGTCATCGCTTTTCCTGGTTAAAGCCGGTCGTAGAAAAAAAATCTGCCGTAAAGGCAAATCTGAAGTGCTTTGGATTTTCGTTTTTATTACGGACAGCACGAGCAGGTTCGATACCTTCATAAAACTCACCGATTTGAAGGATAACTGTAGGAAAAACCAAGAAACCTTGAATCCGAATGCTTGACCACGGGCTACCGCAGTTAGGTCATTACCATCCTGTGACATACAACAGTCCTCTTTGAATAGTCTCACGCATCAGGAAAGATGGCAATGACCCGCTGCTGCGGCGTAAAAAATGGTCGTAACGAAAGTACTCACTAGCCATGACTAGGATGCCATTTGACTTTAACTTTCCGTTTCCTTGTAGAGCGGTTTTTCATGGCCTTAGCCTAAATGAAAAGCTATATCACTTTTCTCAAAAAAAAGGAGTGGGTGGTTCATTGGGACCGGAACGTTTCTCGAATGTTAATACGGGAAACCGTAAAGTATTGTGGGATACACAGTATTTATGCCTAGTCTGCATATATCAAAAGGGCGTAGAACTCGGGCCTTGCCCTTTCTATTGTATGTTAATAGGCGCAACATTTTCCTGCTTCGATCAAATTGTTAACGTAATGCCTATTTCTTCGATGTTTTTCAGGGCCAGTCAGACGAACTGTCATACTGCGACACGAGCTCACCGTATTCTGGAAGCTTGATTCTGCCTTCGCCACCTTTGCCTTACGGTCCACCACATGGCAATTCGCCCTGGATTGAGGATCCTTATTTCCGAAAAGAGTCCAAGAAAAAAGTGTGCAACTGGCTTGGAGCTAGTGCCATTACGCTGCTTATCCTTGGTCTGGTAGCTATAGTCGCTGTGGCAGCTTACTTAGCAAGTATGGCTTGTATAGTCTTATTCTAAGCAAGTTTTTTTTTCTACGTTTTTAACTCTTTTTCAGTGCTGACCAACAAGCCGGACGTCGAAAAATGTAAGCCAAGATATTTTTGTTTCTTTGTTGGAGGCGGGAAAAATTCATAGAAGGGTTAATAAAGATGAATTCTATAGATGATATCGAGTTTGAAGGACGGCTGAGGATCATAAAGGGAGACAGTTACACCCATACGTTGTCAAATTCCATAACAACAGCCTACCATTCCAAGTCCGAGCGATATCAAAGAATGGTACCATGCTTAACCAAAAACTGCGGGTGCACTAAAATTGTTTTCTCTTACAGATTGACGCAGTGTATCTGAAAAGTCATTTAAGTGACTCCTACAGGCGTTCGATGGTGACTGGTTTTTCCAACGGAAGCCTAATAGTAAACTTTATGCTGTATTTCGATCGTCGAAAACTGCCAGTGTAAGGATTCTTGAATCGTCGTTAAGAAAAAAGGCACGTGCACAATTTTTTACAAAAATGTTATTTAGTCAAGTGATTGGAACGGACGAAACTGTTCGGGATGTCATTATACAAGAAGCCATGGCTATTGAACCGGTCGCCTTCATCGAAGAAATTATTGACATCGACAGCATTGTTATTCAGAGTAAGACAAACTGCTCCTGTCAACCCTAGTACCGTCGAAAGAGACGCTAATTGTCTGTATTCGCTCAGGGCACCTGAAAGAGGATGTCTTTTCCAGCAGGACGTCCCAGTTACAAGGGCAAGGGCCGGTGGAAGTGAACCACAACTACCTAGACCTAGACGATGTCGGCTCAAGTGAAAGGGAAATGAACATGGACACCGAAACCTCTGAATTCGATATGACCACCCAGAAAGGTATCCCCGCTCCAAGCTCTACCTTATCTACGACGACATCAACACCGGCACCAACGACGGCAGTCCACAAAACAACATCCGAAAGAACTTCCCAACTTACCTCCAGCCCAGAAACTCCACAAGCCATTACCCTGCCTCCAACTTTAGCCCCTGAGTCACAAACTAGCGCCAGTAAGCTAAATCACATTACAACACCTCACACGAACATTGAGGTGCCCTTGGCCTATGCTGACGGACCTTGGACTCCCATCACGGACCCAAAGTTAATGAGCCATGAACGCAACAACCAACGCACCGAAATCCACCTCGCTCCGCTGTCTCATAACCAGCGTAACCAAACTGTTGAAGAACATGAAACTAGAGCTACACATTCTCTCACAGCATCTCAAGCAGATGATTCGGCCAGCTTTCAATTCATTGAGAACCCAACGATAGCCGACGCTCAAGCTGATACGTCCCTACCACTGCCTACAGAAGAGGAGACATTACAGTTGGAAACCGAGGTGGAGCCTATTAAACTGCCTTTTGACTTAATCCACACGCAGCAACTCAATACTACTAGTGATCCTACAGTCGAGCTTGTTCAATCCGAGATCGTCCAAGAGATTTCTGTAAACACAACAGAGCCTTCTTTCAGTACTAAAGCTGTACCAACAACCGAACAGAGCTCAACGCACGACGGAACAGAACCTACGATTTCTTCTACGACGCCAGTTATTCCGCAAGCTACCTCACAGCACCTTATGAAAAGTACAGAAGCCCCAGCTTGGGAAGCAGATTCCAAAATGAAATCTGACCGTATTATCGAAATGTCGACAGTAGAAGCTACACAATTCCCTACTGCTGGCTCAAGACCAACAGAAGCTCCCACAAAAATCACCAACACTACACCTTTCTCTTGGGTTAAATGGTTGAACTTACATCTGACTACGAGTAACCCTTCCACGCGAACTGCTTTTCCCGTAAAACCCAGTGTAACGCGAATCATTAACAATTCCTCCCAAGCTTCTCTGGGTATGGTCGTGCAAGTTCAACAACCAAGCCCTAACGCTTCTATTTCTACCCCAAAGCCCATATCGTATATTGCTATTCAACCTGTAGGGCCGAAACCCAATGCTTCAGTACCAACTGTGCAAACCTCACAACGGGCGGGCAGTACGGTCCGATTTCCTTCGCCTAAAAGGGACGATTCAGCGCCGAAGGTATTGGACACGGAAGTCATCACTTCAACTAGCGTGGAAATTAATGTGAGCAACGAAGGTAAACCTATACCCAACGCCAATGCAGCAGGCGAACTATCTAGGGACACTCCCTTACCCCCGTCTGTGGATTTACAGACTGTTTTGCACATTCGTGGGGCGAAACCTTCAAGCAACGCGGAATCGCCTCGCGTGTCAAGAGACGTTGCCAAAGGCATGCCTGACATTATCGAACTAAATACGTCCATGGGTGCAACCTGGTCTATGATTCCTCCTACAGACATCTTTACCACGCCAAGTCCAAGTGCTCACGCACAGCCTGACACTAACACAGCGCCAGGTTTAAAAACGCCTTTAACCCCCGTGGCGAAAACCGTTGATTCCGGGAACCAACAAAGCGTTTCGTCAGTTTCGGCTGGTAAAACAGCTGTGACAAACTCTCCTATTTATTTCTTCAAACTCCAAGACGGCACTGATGTCCAGGACGCCATAAGTGATATATTTGCCGAATTGGCAGCCGGTGAAAGGCTAGCGGATATTAACCTGCCTCATATAATCCCAGGACCGAATTCGAAACCCAAAGGAGAGCCGGCCGAAAAGCTAACTTGGGTCGATGCTTACCCGACAAAATTTGCGCCGTCATTCCTCCAAAAACTCCCCACCACCGAACATACTTTGAACCGCGAAAAGACATCGGATGAACTCAGAATTTATGAGGTAAACTTGAACCACACTGAGTCTACCGTTTTTCTGCGCAACGGTACAGCAGTAACAGCGGCTATTAGTACTACGGAAGCAGAGAGTATAATTACGACCGAGCGAAGTATCGAATGTTCAGAAAACGAGTTCCAGTGCGGCAACGGCGAATGTATCTCGATTCACGCTCGATGCAATCAGATGAGAGATTGTCCGGATAATGCGGACGAGAAAAACTGTACTTGTGCAGATTACTTAAAAGCACAATTTGTCACAAGGAAAATCTGTGATGGTATTATCGATTGCTGGGACTACTCGGATGAATCTAACTGCGGTAAGCTACTTGAAAACGTTTAAGTTATTATCAGAAACCATCACAAAGAAAATCGTTTTTTTGTAATTTCGTAAAGCCTTTTTTTACCGATCTCTTGATAATTTCTCTTCTAGGATGGTGCAAACCTAACCAGTTTATTTGCCCTAATAGCAAAATATGCATCGACAAAGAGAAGATCTGTGACGGAGTAGAGGACTGTCCAGCGGGTGACGACGAAGTCCAATGCATGACACTGGCCAAGGACGAAAAATCTGCGGATGATTTATATTACACCACGTCGGGTAAGCATCAGGAAACGGTGGATAAGGGCATTTCATGACGCTTTTGTCTGCTTTAGGCTTATTGATGGCGAGGAGAAACGGGCGCTGGGGTAAATTGTGTACCCATAACTTCGATACTGCCCTAACTACTTATCGACCCGAATGGCAAATCACGGATCTCGGACGGGCAGTTTGCAACGCTCTTACTTATACGTAATACTAGTTCAAGTCGTAAGGAGAACTCGTTCTTACATTATTGTTATTTCTTCAAACAGTGATTTCGACCAAATCGAACCTCTTGTCGATGTTACTTCCGATTTCCATAGCAAATCAGACGATACGACCTATTTTGAAATCAAGGAAAAAAGTGAATCTAATCAGTTATCTCGGTAAGAATTCGAAAGCCCAAGTCTTGTTAAAATTCTGATGGTTGTGGATCAGCTTGGTAGATTACGTACCCAGTCAATGCCCGAGCAAACAAGTCGTCCGTATTACTTGCAAAGGTCTCCAATGTGGCGTTCGACCACGTGCCAGTTTTCACCGTGCAAGGTATACACTTTAATGATTAAATCGTGGCCTTCATAATCAACAACTCTTTGTCTCTTGGAGAAGAATCGTAGGAGGAGCGAATTCAACTCCAGGGGCTTGGCCCTGGCAAGCTGCTTTGTACAAAGAAGGCGACTTCCAATGCGGCGGTACTCTCATCAACGAAAGATGGCTTGTTTCTGCCGGACATTGCTTTTACCAGTACGTTTCCTTTCTTTTTTCAATCGGTGGATAACTTACAACTACTTTTTTTTTCATTAGTGCATTGGACGATCACTGGGTGGCACGAATGGGTGCCCTGAGGCGTGGATCGAATCTTCTTTCACCCTACGAGCAAATTCGTACGATCTCTCGTATTTTCCTGCACCCGAACTATATGGACGCAGGATTTGTGAATGACATCTCGTTACTGAGACTAGCTGAACCGGTTCATTTCACAGACTATATTCGGCCAATCTGTCTACCGCCACCTAACTCTTCCATTAAAGACGGGCGGATGTGTACTGTCATAGGTTGGGGTCAGCTTTTTGAGACGGGTCGAATTTTTCGTAAGTTGTCCATTATAACTTGTTGACGCTCAACGTGAGTGACAATGAACGGTCCGGTTAATGGCTTTTTGTTCCCCCAACAGCTGACACATTACAAGAAGTGCAATTGCCTGTCTTGTCTACCGAAGAGTGTCGTAAGCGGACTCTTTTTGTTCCCTTGTACAAATTAACAAGCAATATGTTCTGTGCCGGATTCGAGCGTGGAGGAAGAGACGCCTGCTTGGGGGATTCTGGAGGCCCCTTAATGTGTCAGGTAAGATAAAAATTCGGATGATATCACCAGCCACTCGATGCCGATGACATCAGACAGGCTTGAAGCTGGCTGACAGTGATGAATCGTTTTTCGAATTCCTGAAGTTGAATGTCATTTATTTGTGGTGGCGTATTATAGGAAAATGACGGGCACTGGACGTTGAATGGCGTCACTTCCAATGGATATGGGTGTGCTAGAGCATACAGGCCAGGTGTTTATACCAAAGTGGCAAACTATTTGCCCTGGCTGAACACCGTCATGAATCAACCCTACCATAACACAACTTCCACGAATCGACGAAGAAGCAAATGTAACGGGCATCGGTGCTTGCTGGGCGAATGTTTGTCCTCTTCGCATGTCTGCAATGGTATTGCCGAATGCAGCGATGGCAGCGACGAGGCAAAATGTCCTTAACTGAATAGAGCGCGGGCAAGTGTGGGAAATGTGGGACTTCAAGTACATTTGGCAATACCCCAGTCATGCAATTTTTTATCATGAATCTATGTACCTTTCCTTGTATATAACGAAATTTGTTTGCGTTAAAAAAGATGTGTTGAGTTTTCCTCGTAAGACTTTCATATCATCTGAGTGCATAGGCTCCACGCGGATCGGTGAACAAAAGTTTAATCTATTTTTTTTATGAATTCATGTTAAATCAGATCTCAGGTTTATCTTTGACTGTATTTAATCGACATCCTGATTTGATATGCTGAAATCAGCAACGCTTTTCGGGTGATACAATAATCAACTATTTATTCCTCTTCTTGGCTTTCTACACGTTATTGTTCGGCACGTTTGGCTGGTGACCTAAGCAACCCTAACAGAGTAGCGTCTGCTTCTTTGACAGTCATATCCGTAGTAGATCCTAGAAACCTTGTGGAAAGCTCTAAGGATTTCAAACGTAACTTAACTTTCGCCCCACGGACATAATCCCTAATGAATAATTGTATAATGAAAAATCATAGTAAGGTAATTGTTTCCTTACCTTCCATTACGGTTGGGTCGGGGGCATACACAATGAAACTTGCCTCCAAAATCTATATACAAATCATCCTCAACAACGTGGAAAATTTTACCCTCGATTATCTTTCCTTCTGGGTCACCAAGCTAAAATAATTTAATATTTTAGCAAAAAATCCTCTAGGCATGCGTGTATGACGCACTTATAGAAAGTTTACCTGCATTAGATGGCTGTTTTTGAGCAAAGTAGCGAAGGAAACCTCAGTATCCGTGCCTTGGTTACTGTTTACGTTGGCCTTAGAGAATTTCTGAAACGCTTCAGCAAAACCTCCAACATTTTTGCTCTGTTGTTTGGATTCTTGGCTAGGTAGGACAAGCTTGTCTACAATATCTGATCCCGTGCAGTAGAACCTAGCATTTCTAAATGTTTTGCAAGCATGTGCAGACCTCACTAACAATACACACGGACCCATGTTGCTTTGTACCCAGAATGAAATCTTGTCGAGGAAGACCGCTAGATGGCCTAAGGAAAGATTTATTCATTGGGACTGAAACTGGGCTCCGGTACTAACCGTAACCTGCTTACTTTTGCGACTGGAGTGCGCACGAAGACACATTTCGTACTCACGTGATTCAATAAAACTACTTAAGACATGTTCAGTTTCACCGTACAATAAAACTATATTGTCTCCGTAATATAAAGAAAATTGTATCACGTTTACGGAGCATAAGAATTATCCCATCAACCACACACAGTAAAGACGGATTTTTTGTAAAAAAGCTGAAAGCACAGTTTTGATTATGCAAGACTTTTGGATTATTGTTCAAGAACGGGTATCAATGTCCGCATTCGGTAAACATGTGCGGTTTCAAGCTGGACAAATCGCGGCCGTCAGCACAGGACGTGAACGTGGAAACTCGACGAACCAGTGGTTTTTCCTTCACCAGCCAAGCCAGTGAGCAAGAGCAATCCAATGGGTTACCTATGACAAGCAACTTTTTTAGTAACATGGTCATATACATAGGAAACAAAAATGAATATACCAGCTAAAGTAATGGATCCTTCTCCTTGGTTCATAAGCTCCAAAATGGGTCGAAATATTCTTTCGTCTAATACAGTAATTTGGTTGTCCGTTAAAAGAATACGCGTGTCCTTGCCAATTCCTATTGTAACATTATTAATAGCTTTCCAACTCATTTTCGACTATTCAAGAATAATAAAAAAAGAAAGACTCTCTCACCTTTGAAGGTGTCTAAAGCGATTGAAGAGATTTGATTGCGGCTCAGATCAATGGTATGAATGTTGGAACTGAAGTGCAAAGATCCAGGACGCAATTCGGTGATATTGTTGTAAAAAAAATAGACGTTCTGCAAACTCGGCAAATTTTCGAAATTGAGAGTATCGATGGACGTTAAACGGCCGGAATATAAGCTTAAGCTCATGAGCTTCGGTAGCTTGGGGAGAGTGGGTGGCGAGGTGAATATATTGTTGTACAGCATTAGAAACTCGAGTTTGGGCAATGTCGGGAAATTGGTCATTGTTTCAAAGCTGGAAGCCACTTCCAGGTCTACAAGGGCATTCATTCCTTCCAGGCCGGCTAAATCAATGATTCGCATGTGGCTGTTGGCAATGGCGAAGTCTGCCAAACGTTCTTGAGAAGCTTCCAAGGCGTTCTTCTCAATGGCCGTGAGTCCCGTAACGTTATTGAAGCGGATAGAGACAAAGGACTTGTCGAAGAAGACATTGTCTGGAAGGGGTCCCAAGTCCGAGTTTTCCACCGTCAGAGACCACATTTCTCGGACAGGAAAAAGAGGTCGAAAAAGGCTGCTTAACTGCGACACGCTGCGTAATCCAGAGCATTTGACGTGAATATGGTTAACTTCGTAGGAGCACTGACAGGGTGTAATGGCACTAGGGCTGGGGCAAACTTTAGGGTCGCTTTCAGTACGGACCCCTACTATGGTCGATATGCAAATGAGTAGAACAAATAACGGGACAAAACCAGCCATTGTACAATCGTACGAAACCTAGAATACGTGAAAGATAAAAAGCACACAAGTTAGCCTAGTAAGGAAAGCAAGCGAAACGCTCGTCGAGAAACTAATCGTTCTCCACTTTTAGCTTCGCTTTAGACTATGCAGTTAGCCTTTTTCACTTTCAAAAAAAATTCACTGTTACAATGTGTGTGTTAATTGCAGAACCCACTGGTCTACATGTACATGTGTACCTGGACAATGTTCCGACGGAATCGGGAGCGTAATGTTGGTCCGAGTGGAAACAACAAGCAATTGAGTCCTTTGCTGTCTGTAAACAGTCTTTTACTTGCGCTAAGGATATACGGGAGGCTGGTACTGTGCGTGCGTGTGGTCTTGTAGCTTCCTAGGAATCACCTGTTGGAATCACCTGTGGTTTTCTGAACGGTGCCTTTTATAAGTAGACGTCATCTCCTCTTTGATTTTTTTCTCTCAATTCCCTCGGTTGCCCTCTTGCTCGGACGCTTTGACCAACCGAATTTCCTGATTGGTCCGCAGGGTCTGTGTGTGCTGTTCTGTTCTTGAGAAAGCTTTTTGACAAAAGGTGTCTTGGCATGAACAAATCATCACATCCATGCAGTATGGCTCTACGCATGGAGACCGGTTTGCCTCTTTGCTTGTCGATAACATCAGCCGGCTTTGACATGTATGTTTTTTTCCTTTTCTTTCGATTCTTTTTTTTCTGTTTTGATACTACTACTTCTATTTGCATCACGGGCAACCAGCACTCTAATAGTGGGGGCCTTAAAGCAATAGTGAGCGGTCTCGCGGTTAGTTGACGGATACGTCAAGCATTCGTAGGATTATAACTACCTATAAAGACACAAAAGGAGGAAATTTGTATAGATTTTTCAACGTTCGCTTGGGGTACCTTGCCTATTCATTATACAATGGTGGGTTTCGAAGAGAGTTTACTCTTTAAAAATCCATTTTCCCTTTTCTCACAGTACAAGACGCTTAAAGAGCTGAGCGCTTTGCAAGCTATAGAGAAAAAAAAGGGAGTTTTCCAAGACAATACCTGCTAATATCAACCCGGATGTGCGACCTACAGTCTTCGGTTTTGTGAGGGGCAGAGAAGCAAAAGATAGGTGCTCTCTCCTCCAGTCATATACTGGCTTGTCTGTTTTACTCCTACATAAGCTTCCTCCTTCGCTTGACGGTCGGTTCCATGCCAGACTTGATTAACATGCTGGGATTTACCCATAAATGCTCTGACACGACTCGTGGTCATGTTTAGCCTACACACTAGAAGCAACGGTGTCACCAGGCAGGTTCAGAAAGATGCCAGCAAGGTCAGCTTAGGGCTGCCTTGTTCATGGTTTGTCCTGTGAAAGCAACTTACCAGCAGCAAAATAAATACGTCAGCAAATAAAACGAAGCACTGCAGCACAAAAAGGAGCACATCACAGAGAGAGGTTCACTTTGTTGCTGATCACAGCTCCAGAAAAGGTGAGCGCGGACGACTGTGGGACACCCCAGATGGTTTAATATTCGGTGCTGGTTTCATGCATATGACACTATAACGCTAGATTGGTACCGGCGATAAAGTGTTACATTGCCAAGGCGACTCATCTTTTGCGGCTCTTAAGCTTTTGGGTTGTGTCTGTGCGGATCGTGATGTGCAACATCCATCACACCAAAAGGATCATAAAAGCTCGCTCTCTTCCTTGCAGTCACTTTACTGGGACCGCCCCTTTTTTTGAAAAAAAGAAAATAAAAAACTTACCATAATTATTCAATAAAACTGCTTGGCAAACATGAAAGAGACCTTTTGGTGCAAATTTGCTAGTGTTTATATTGCACCAACACGTCGCAGAGGAGGGCTGAGTCACAGATAGCAGTCTAATGAAAGGAGTTTCAAGAGTTTGATTTGACAGCAGCTGACTGATTCCAGAAACCCTTATGTAAATGAGGACGTAAACACTCGTACTGCTTTCTGCGAAAGGGTTGCGGCCTTTGCAGTCTCAAGCTTCTTACATCAAAAGATGGGATTATTGGAGGTACCCCACCTTGAAAAGACAAAAAGAGCGGGGAGACATTCAAGTTGGTTTTGCTTTCAGGGCTTTGGAAAATAAAACCTTTCTTATGGCTGGAGTTTCAAGAAAGAAAACGTGTCCATGGGTAGACGAGCAGGTCGCGATCTACTGAATCACACGGTATTGTTTTTGCTCGCCGCCGTACAGCATTAGTCTACCGGCTTTGTTCCTTAGAAGTATGGTATATCTATCTTCGAGACGGTCCTATCTGCCTCAGCACCCAGCTACTTTGCATATAAGACAAGACCGCACACAAATACAAGGCACACAGATCTCCACACCGCTGCATCATGATAAAAGAAAACCATTTATGCAAGGGATCAGCTTGTTTAGCCATGCATATATTAAATAATTAATTAGCAAAACACTACATGTACATATTTGCAAACGTGTTCTCTACGCCTTCGCAAGGCTTAGTTCAACATATTAGAAGGGTGCGCTCAAACAAAAGAGAAAGAGAGAGAGAGAGAAAAAAAACATTAATACTGAGGGCAAGTTTAAGATCAGGTTGGCTATCATCCTAGCCTAGGTTATAGATACTGATGACATAAATTATATTAACAACGCAGGTGGGCAAATAGTACAACAGCTCAAGTCAAATCTTCGCTGCTTGCTTTCGTTCTTTATACACATAACATTAATTTCCAAGTACTCGCGTGAACGCCATTCGGCTAACTTTTTCGCGATAAAGAAATACATTTCCTTCAGTTACCGTTGTGCCCCGTCAAAATAGGCAAAAACGATCAAACTTCCTCTTTCCTTGCCGTTTCTATTGTAACGTGATTAGAAAGAAAAAACTGCCGTCAACTGTTAACATAGGTCACAGGCGTCAAAAGCTGTAAGGAGTCAACTGCTTTCTACGATCTTTTCCCTTCTACCACGAGTTTATTGCTGTCATCGGAAGACATTCAATAAAAAATGGAACTTTTGATTATAGGAGGAAATATGTCGGTCAACTTTTGTATTAGCACACACCACAATTTTACAGGTGGTATTAGAACAGTAGGCACCAAAAAAAGCATACGCTGAAGGCTCTGGGATGGATTTTTCCTAGAGGTACTTGGATAGAATGAGGAGTCAAAGGATACCTTTTTTTATTAACCGTCGAAAGGTTATCCTTCTGTCTGACGCAGGGTACGCGAGCACTCAGAGGCCTGCGATACAGTCTTGTGCCGTAAGGTAGTACAAGAGAGCCTTCGTCTGTTATGTCTGTAACCACTTGGCTGACTATAACTACCGAAAAAAGACAACTACCGTCCAAAATTCAACATTTAATGAGCCTCGGAAAGGCAGCACACTCCTACGGAACAAACTGATTTTACCTAGTGAGTGCCGCAAGCTAACCACAAAAATAGCCACAAGCTAGGCCTTCGATATGCGAATGAAAACGACACGTGACGATTGTAGAGGGAACTCTATCGTAATTTATGTTATCGTAACTAAGTTCTCGTATTTTTATGAGATTATGGGATGACACTCTCAACATTTTCTCTTCGAATTGTCTTTCTTCTTGTATCAACACCTTCTACGGTGGTCCATGAAATCCTTAATCTTGTTTTGGAAAAAAAGTGGGTTCCTTCTAATTCCCCTTACGGCTCTCGTTCATCGCATATGCACTCGGGCCGTGTGTTGAATGTCTGGAATGGTCTGCGTTACCGAGAATCGCTGTCACACTTTTCACAGCATTGCATACGTTCATATATCGGTTATGAAAATTTATAATCAAAATGATTCTTGAATTTAACTGGGGTTGTTAATCCCTTTTGTCCAAACTTTTCCCACGTGGGCGCTAACATTCTTACATGACCTTTGGGAAGTCCTGACCCCTCGTATGCCACACTCTGAATTTATTAAATTTATGACAACACGTAGTTACTTAATAGTGCTTTGAAAATAAGGTTGGGCTCGTAAAAGGAGTTTATTGCACAGAAATTATCGAGTACGTGGAACTATCATAACTTTCGTAGACTTGTTTAACAATGAAGTATGATACTGAATGAAGCTGAATAGAGTCCTCCATATCCGCAACGTGCATTCTCATGGCTTACATGCGACGACAGGTGGTGACCGGTTTCTTCTTAAGCGGCTTTACCTTTATCATTCGATTTGCTCGTGGTTTCCCATTTGTGAAATTTACCAAGTGATTTTACATACATAAATTTATGTATTGTGATCTATTATGAACCATCGTTTGACACAGTGTACGATTTGGGTTAAAATTTTTATCATCTAACCAGTAAGACTCATTCGTACTAAAGCGCCACCCTAATCAGCAGCACACTTACGTACTTGTTGACACGATGTGGAAAGAAATACATTTCAAGAAACGTATCTCTAACATCTAGAAAAGAAAGCGAAATCGTAAAGTAATGAAAGGAGGAAGGTTCGAAGAAAACATAGTATGTAAGGTTTCAATACAGGAATCAAGAAGCGTCTCAATGACGAACGTTGCGCTTGGATTTTGCTAATATATTACAATACAAACTTCTATCTGTACAAGTTTCGCTGCTCTATATTCTGCTCCGAAGCCCACGTCATCGAAATTGCAGCATATTATATAGTGCATCATGTTGTTGTCTATTCACAAAATATGTCTTTAACACCATAAGGAAAAAGAATTGACATAAGTAAAAACGCGGAATGAGAGTTCGTCGGCAAGCAAGGTATGCGTACTCAATGAACTAAGTGTATTCAACGGACTTTGAAATACAGTGACAAAGAATTCCAACAAGATAATTCTATAAAAAAATACGTTAACCGAAAAAAGATGACACAAAATGAAAACGTCTGGCTAAGGCAAGTGCCGTTATAGATATCGCTGCTATGGGCAAGTAAAATGAAGAGCTCTCTTAAGGGAGTTTCAAAAAGTACACGTACGTACTTCCGTATTTCGACAAACCATGTGGACAGCAGTTTTACAGTTAGCAATATCTGACTGCGTCAATATTTATCAATACATTTTTAAGAAGCTTGCAATACATTAGCTTTGAATTTAGAAGTGAAATTAAATTAGAAGAATACGTTTCACAAAAATTACCTAAAGAGTTAAAGATTTTACCTACCTATATTGTAAAACGTACTTGCCTACTTGTAATTTTCCTTTTCACATTAGAATGTATTGGACGGTACGTTCAAGATGACTAACCCTGCGAAGTAAGACATTACTTAAATAAAAGGCGGCAATGAGCCTAGCTGCGCCAAATGGAAATGTAAAAAATGAAAAAAATGCATCTCCATCAAACATGTTCACAACATTTTCCTTTTCACTGATTAGAAAAGTCGTTATATTCAATTTATTGGTACGAATTGATTTCAGCTGCTTTAAACCATCTCGTGCTTTTGTGGTAGATAGAATTTAACAATAACATTACTCTCTACACGTCT
Organism: Triops cancriformis; assembly: GCA_020615345.1. Lineage (NCBI taxonomy): Eukaryota > Metazoa > Arthropoda > Branchiopoda > Notostraca > Triopsidae > Triops > Triops cancriformis. The sequence continues at coordinate 36,537 of JAHZNP010000495.1, read as the reverse complement.
TTGTTGAAAGGCTGAAGCCCTTTCAAAATCACCTGGAAGGTTATACTATGCCTATACTATGTACTGAACCTATACTACAATATGTAGGCTGCTGAGCAGTATACACCGGGGTCTTCCGGTGATGCTTTACCAAGCAATCTTAATATATGTTTCCTTATAAACGAGAGAAGCACCATTTATAAGGACTCCATAGAATCAAAGCGGAGTTTGGAGATAAGAAGCATTCTTTACGAGCGAAGGCTTACTACCGAGAATTGTGTCGGTTTTATAGCTTCTAAACAACCGGAATAAAACTCGCGGTCTCTTTCATAATAGTTTCTCAACATTTGGAACATAACTACAAAATTTCACCAAAGATGACAGCTTCTGTCAAGAGACCAGGAGTAGGGCCCTATTAGTCACCAGGGCCATAATCAGGATTCTTATTGTATCACAACTTTTAATTCGTTTAAAAAATTGCTGTCTTGAAGTTGTGTTACCATTTCGAACCTTACTTGCAACTCTTATTAATAACTTAGTTTCCTCAAGATCCAAGCCTAGACCGATACAAATTACTCAACTATATTACCTAGATAGATATCGCGATGCTAAGGTAAGGTATAGTTGGAACGTATGTTGCGAACGAGACGGAAGCTGCAAAATTCGCGATCCGCCTTTGTTCGACAAATTTCAATCAGACTTTGGATGGAAGTCATCTCCGTTATACAGAATAATAAAAGCTCGTAGCATAATATTAAAAATATAAGTATCAGACACTTTAAAAAAATCAAATAAATCGAATCTCGTGACGGTCGGTTTGGAACGGTTTGGAAGCACCTGGCGTCACGAAACCCGACTCGCGAAAGATGCTGCTTGAACAGCGAATCATTAGCGAACGGACGAGTTCATTGTGCGGGGTGGGACGTGATTGAGCATTTTCGCTGACGTCCAGTTTGTGAATTTGATTCCCTCAAGTTTAGCCCCACTAGATTGAAAACAAAGTATTACCTGCGTTTGGAGCCGAGTATTTAGCAAGCATGGCAGTGAATTTATTTGGCACGCCGTCATCTCGGTCACATAACAAAAATCTAGTAGAGTTTCGGTCAGGCAAGATGCATTTGAGGGGCAAAATGGTTCACCCCGATAAAAGAAAGGGTTTGGTGTATATTCATCAATCCAGTGACTCTCTAATGCATTTCTGCTGGAAAGACCGCACGACTGGCGCTGTTGAAGATGTGCGTACATATAGAATTGATTGTCATAATTGTTGGAGTAACGTTTCCTTTTTTATTCAGGACTTGATTATTTTCCCTGATGATTGCGAGTACATTCGGGTCCCACAATGCACCACAGGAAGGGTGTTCCTATTAAAGTTTAAATCGTCTAGCCGTAAATACTTCTTCTGGATGCAGGTGAAGCTTCTACTTTCGTTTCAATATCTTGACACTGAAATGTCTTGTACAGGAGCCTAAGACTGACAAGGATGAAGAGTATTGTCGCAAAGTAAACGACTTTTTAAATAACCCCCCAACACCGGGTTCACACAGCGGAAGAACTCCTGGCACTCCAGGCGATCGTGATTTGCAAAGCTTGTTAAACAACATGTCATCTAACCAGCTGATGCAATTGTTTGGGGGTGTAGGAGGCATGTCTGGATTATCATCTTTGCTGGTGCCGTCTGAGGGGACTGGCTCTGGGTCAGGGTCAGGGTAAGCAACAGTTTTTGGCTTTAGGGTTTCCATACTTGTATTGTCGCATCATTACCACTGTCTGTCAAGAGCTTTCCTTCACGCTAATATGTAATTCAGATAAAATTCAATAATAAGTAACATTTCTTTAGACTTGTATCTCGTCCCTCTGCTACACTTTCTGGCACAACCGCTCCGGCTGCTTCGTCCAGCTCAGCTTCGAACACTGCAAGCACGACCACTGCTCCAACCCAGGCTACAGCTTCGGCTTCGAATGACGGAGCCTCAGCTAATACATTAAGCAACTTGCAGAACATTTTGTCGGAAATTCAGGTTCCCGAAGCAGCAGCCGCCAGACCGAAAGGTACAATAATGAAGACTTTGAAATTTTCTTCTAATTATGGAACAATTTCAGTGGATTTGGCTGACGGATTGACTGCTGAAGCTTTACAGCCTATTTTGACGAATCCGCAGTTTATGCAGCAGCTTTCTGAGTATTTGTCAGCTGCAGATAAAGCCACGTTTACTGTTGCACCGGACCAAGCCTTGAAAGATACAGTTCAGTCCCCTCAGTTTCAAGAGGCTCTGCGTACCTTCAGTGCTGCTTTACAGTCAGGTCAGCTCGGACCGCTGGTCAGCCAGTTTAACTTGGGAACCGCAGCCGTGGATGCAGCCAACAATGGCGATTTGGAAGCGTTCGTCAAGGCTATGCAAGAGAAGAAAGATAGCGGTGACGATGACGAAATGGCTTTAGACTAAAGATGACGAGAATTCCCCTGAGTGCGCCCCGCCTCCAACGATTCTCTAGTGACTTTGGCCTAGTATGTTGGGTAGGGCGAACTTGGTTCTACGCTCGCTGAAAACGTCTGCGGAGTATTTCTGCTTTCTCCTATGTACTACAGCAGACGTGTTGAAGAAGTAATACAAAGAAATTAAATTCCTGGGACAAATTTCAGTTAAAACACAGATTCCTGGAAAAGAGTAAGAGAAATTTGGTAAAAAGCTTTCGTTTTATGTTTCACCACGTATAATGTCAGGAAGTTGAAGAGGTGCCATGCGTGAACCCCTGCAAAAATAGTTTCACGCTAGGGAAGGTAACAAAACATTGCAGGGAAATCGAAAACACAGCAAATGACGGGAGAACGCATCGCCGGTATTTCCGATAATAAATTTCAGCTCAATAAAGTTCACGAAGGAAGGGAATTGAAACGTCGCAAAAAACCTTGGCACAGCACGCTTCTTTTTCTCTGAAAAATGGAGTCGAAATCTTGTCCTCTAAACAAAGCAGACAAAAAAAAATAACTGAAAAGGAAAGCTAACAGTACAGAAAAATAAATAGCAATAACCTTCATTGGCTTTTGAGGGCCAATAGCTCTAGAATTCTAATAGGTAATACAGGGAAGGGGGAGGGGTTTCAGCCTTTTTTCTACAAGGAATAATCGATTTGACCGGGGGGATAGTTAAATATAAAAAACCCCAACTACAACAGATAATACGGACAGGGAACAAACCAGTTTTGCATTGTAGGGAGCAAATCACAGCCTTTCAATTCAATCCATGCCTTGACAATTGGTATTCAAGATACCACGAGTGATTGATGTCGCACTTTCTTTCTACTTCGGGGAGAAAAAATGAAACCTAGCATCTCAGTTGAAAAACAATAGAAAAGCTACTAATCCTGCTTGTTTGCCTATTTTGGTCCATAATTGGCTATGAGCCCCACAGAGCCGAAAACATACATGTTCATATTTCACACCGCGCTGCCACAGTTATTGCGGTGTTTGTAAACCATTCGGATGCAAAAGATCTAATGTACAGTGCCAGGAATCCTTACAAGATACCATTCGTAAAATACTGGAATCCATCGTAAAGCCTTGTGGTTAAGGAGTTGAGACTGGCATGGACCAACTGATCGACACGGACTTGCAGTTCGTCCTCGGTAAGGCCCAACAGGAAGCGGTTTTTCAGGGCAGTTACGGTTGCGGCGCCAGATTTGAAACAGGGCAAGGAAGAGCCTACCCGCATAATTTCCACCAGGGACATAATCTTCTCGTGATGTTTCCGGGCTGCGATCAAGCCTTGCAGCATGAGAATCTTGTAATATTCAAACATATCGGCGCCCAGACCGCCCATCACATCCACAAATTCGGAAGTGAGTTTAAAAGGCGAGTTTTCGAAACCCAAGTTCTTAGGCGACGTGGACAGCATAAAGCCAAAGTCTATGTGAATGACGTGGCCTTTGTTGTCCAGCAAGATGTTGCCATTATGCCTGCCAATACAAGAAACGGTCATGACCCAATCCAAAACATGGTAACACGGATCAAATTATACCTGTCTTTAACTTGGATCAAGTAGCAGATTAGACTGTAGGCTGCACAGCTTTGGACAAAGTTTCTCTGAGCAGTTAGGAAAGCCTCGGACGTGGGCGGTCCGAACTCTTGGGCGAAATAATCCGGCAAGGACAGATTGGCATGTTTCTTAATTTGATGGAGCGAGACCGTGTTGAGTATAGGCTCAATCATGCCAGAGTCGTTCGATAGCACCAAGATACCATAGGGGCGTACCCACAGCGGTACCCTTTCGGCTTCCCAGATGCGGCCCAAGGTCGATATAAGTTGGTACGCTAAGAGTTCTTGTCTCAAGTCGTCACCACACTTTACAATAGCTGCCAGCAGCTTCCAGGACGCCAAATGTCCATAGGGCGACGAAGAGCGGAGTCGCCGAACTTTGTCTTCCCAAGGTTCTTTCAACACGGCCGCTGATGGATCCTCCGGGTCTCGTTGGAAGGCAGCGCGGGGTTGGGCCAGTGATTCGGTCAAACGTCGCCGAATATCCCCCGCTGCGATGAGTACAGGCTCGCGCTCTTTTGAGTCGACCGAATCGAAACTCATTTGAGAAATGGTATCCCGGTCTTGGAGTACTCGGCTTCTGAGGTGGATATACTAGAACAGAACCCAATCCAAATCAATGCAAGGTATGAAAACCTACTTCAACGAAACAAGTACCTGTTGGGATATCTCGTCGTCTTCCTGTGACCAGGCATCCGCACTTTCATCGTATACAGTAAAATGGGCCATTTGCTGGCCTGACGTCACGATACTCGGCGTTGACAAAGAGTTCGTCAGCTGTGTCTTCTCGATACCTTTGGGCTGTGCATGGTCCACGACCGAGTCCGACACTTCTTCACTTTTTCTATTTACATTGCCCTCGGTGAGGTTCTCTTCGGAGCGAGTGTGCCGAAGAGCCGTACCGGAGATTCTCTGCGGTACGTAACAAGTTTGTACATCGTCCACTTCGAGCACTTCGACGTACACCAAGTAGGGCGCCTTGTCCTTGGAATTTAACACCACCGCGGCTTCCGGAGGCACACGAAGCACAATATGACTCGCTTGGGAAGAGTGAATGGGCAACCAGACACGAGCGGGCAAATTGAGATTAAGCGAGCGTAATTCTGACATGAGCCGAGCAGTTTTGGCATCTTTGGAAGGGAGCGCGCCTAAACGTTTCCCAATCGCCATCAAAGCTTTGACCCACTCAAGCTGCGGGGCTAATCTCGGGGCCTAAAGAGAACAACCAATTCACTGTTGTGTCCTCAAAAACTTCTTAAGAGTTTTGGATATCAAAAAGAACTCCATTTACGTACCCCACAACTGCAGTGCTTCCGTCTGAAAGTAGGATCTTCGAAACAAACACAGCCATTGTCGAAAGCGCGACCGGTTGCGATATCTCCCAGACAGCTTTTTAAACTCCCTATTCAAATATAAATTTTATAAATAACGATTCACTGGTCTATAGGTTTGAGGCTTTATTCTCAGTTTAATCTCCTTTTCATTTATTCAATATGTTCTATTCATGTAATACTTCTATTGTTCTCCATAATTTCACTCAGCCTGAGCGTCACTCGTTGCCGTTCTTAAACGTCTCTTTATTTATCAATTTTTTATTGTATTTACTTATTCTTTTATTTATTATTTTTCTTCTTGTTTTTTATTTTTTCTTGTTGTATTTTTTTTACTCTGTTTACTTTCTTATTGTATTTATTTATTACAAATTATTTATTTCACATTTTTTATTACTGCAAATTATCGTTAGCAAACATCATCCCAATTACGTTGAAATTTTATCCACCGACATCGTGATCTTACCTATGGAAGGTGTCTTTCGATGACCACGAAGGAGGACAGTCGCGTCCGATCGTGACCTTTGATGTGTTTTCTTGTTGCCCAGGCTCGGCATTGGGGGAGGAGGAGGAGGTTGTGCAAACGTTGGAGTTTTCGTCACCTCGGAGTGTGGTTGCGGGGACTGCAGGGCCGGTAATCGCTTATGCTTATCACACACAGCGACTGGAACATCTTTGGGCCTAACGCACATTACGAGATAAGCGTGTTAATAAAGTGCAAATATTATTCCGTCTGGTGACCGTCTCGCAAAAGGTCAACAGGCACCAATGACCGACGCTCCTTTATTACGAAGTGTACCTGAGCTCGTCGGACAAGATAAGATGATTGAGTTTCGTTCCATGAGACTTTTTCTTCGAGGGCAGACTGGCATCCGAGGAATAGGCATCTAATAACCATGCACACTGTAACGCAAAGTCCACTGAGTGACGACACCTACATGAACGAAACAATAGATCAGACTCCGGCTCACTCTTAAGATAATAATACTAATACCTATGGACGATGTAAGGATGAACGACTTCGGCAACGTCATGCATGTGTATATACATATTTACTAACTGCTGCAAATAAAACTCCACTTCTGAGTCGCAGAAGCTGAATATCCGGTTTCCTGCACGAGGCGAAAATACAAAAATTTATTTTATACGACATTCGTATGCAAGTTGGTAAGGTGTCACAAGACATTAACAAGGAAAACAACGAAGAAAAAAAAGAAGAAGAAAAAACAAAAGGGGAAAAAAATGAAACAAATCTATTTTTTGTAGTAAGTCAGAATTATATAAAGAAACTTTTCTCAATGATTATCTCTTAAACAACAGCAAAGTTCTAATTACCAATATAAGTTTGGACGCCTGGCTCCTTGGAGCTAAAAAGATAGGATATGGCTAGTGACATGTCGAACAGTTTGCTCTCGAAGAGTCGAAGAAGCCACGATTCTTTGCTCGCAGAAGACGCATTTCCTGCACAGACGATCCCACGTTCTTCCGCGCATTCTCCGCTTTCCGGTAACGTTTGGTCCTTCCCCACGGAGACTTCGTCCAGGTCCATTTCTGTGAAATGATCCTCTTCATCCAAGTCGCTCTTCATGTCCAAAAACTCGGCGCTCCGCGTCAGTCGCCGCCTTTCGGTTTCCGTCGACAGGCAAATACCAGAATCGTCGGATCCTAGGCTGGTTTGATCGTAGCAAGGTCGCGTCGCACTCTCAGCGGGAGGTGAAGGTAATGCAGAAACAGGTGTGTCCTCTATTTTCCCAGACACCAAGCCGAGACTAAAAATTATGAAAAAAAAGCTACATTAAAAACCATCGCTCCGGGGGGCTTTTATGGGTTGCTACCGAGTTAATATCGCTTTCACTAGCTCAAGACTTCTCACGAAATACTATAATATTGTGCGCCTTAATGAGTTGTAGCGCGGGAAAACAGCAATGTTCCAGTTTACCTGCCGTGTGTCCCTGAAGCGTTCAGAGCAGGGCTTTCCCAAGCTAGCGACAAGGAAAGGGCCGGTTTAAGGGGCGGATGGCGTGCTTCCTGCGCTTCACCTGCGGGGCTTGTTAGGACGTCTGCTTCCGGGATGCGTTGTAAGACCGAATCCAAACTCCGATTCCGCTGGTGCCGCTGGTAAGTGGCTTGTTGCGGATGATGCTGATTTGTTATGGATGGAGGTAAAGGCGGCAAGACAATACCCATAGATCGGAAGTCCAAACTGAGATTACGCTGATGAGTCTTGAGGACAGTTCCGCAAGCCGACGCCGGAACGTTCTTAGGAGTTTTCACTGGTCGATGCACGACAGGTAGATCTTGCACGGACAACTGAATGATCCTTTCAACAGGAGGCGGAGCTAAGGCCATGTTTTCTCCAGTGATTTAACAGGCCTGAAAACCCAACACATACAAAATAGTCACAATAAATAAAAAAATCCAATGGGGTAAAAATAAATGGGTCAGAATAAAAATAGAGCGAAAAGCAAAAAATCTTAAAAAAATAAATAACATATGAAGGAGACACTGATTCGAAAAAGCAACCGTGCGTAATGAACGAATTGGAACATTCCTTGTTTCTGACATCCCCTGAAATTTACAACCTTGGGTGTCAAAAGTATTCCCCAAACTAAATGAATCTGACAGAAATCAGCTGTCTTCCAACAAACTAAGACCAGACTTGGTTTACATAGCGCCCATCTAAGAATGAACACGTAAACACGTTTTCCCTGCCACACTTTTCAAATACGTTCTTTATGCGAAAATACTAAATGCCAGCCGTTGAGATTCCTATATGCAAAATTCCAAACGCTGACATACTTTCCTGACTTTTTCCTTTTCCCCTGAACCCTTCCACATTTATTTTTTACAAGGTGCATTCACATGTCTCACCATAACCTTCATCCAACTTCAAAAGGGCTGTTTTATTTTTTAGTTTTATTTTCTTTCGGTACTCGTGCTCGCATTGCTTCAACGACCAGTGCAACCCAAGACCGGGGAGCGAAGATTTTGCGGTATTGATCCATACTCAAGCCCTGCAGGGGGACTAGCTCAACCCAGTTCTAACCTCAACTATAGCTATCTGTAATGTCACTTGTAATTCAAGTAGCTAAATATAGATAGGGCCAACCCTACCCCCACTACTAGGGGTAAGAACTTACATAATCATGAACCGTTAGAAATAAACAAGTCTAAAGAGTCGGTCAGTCGCATACAAAGACCTAGCGTTTAACAATAGCGAGTCCAAAGGTACTGAACTACAGTACACATGCCCGGGCTAACTGCCCACCATCATGGCTACGTAAGCAATACACATATAACTGTGTCGAACAAGTTCCTAATCCTAATGTAACCGAACACCCCATAAGCGCAATACAAAATTATAGATTTTTGAACGAAAATGACTTATATAACCATTAAATTGCTAAAATTAATTAAACCACTAAATTAGTGTTTTTATTTATCAGGCTATGAAATTGCTAAAATTAATTAGACCACTAAATTAGTGTTTTTATTTATAAGGCCGTGAAATTACTATTTTTTTAACTGAACCAGATCAGTACACAACAAAGTTCAATGGTATTTTACCTAGATTAAATGGTATGTGCATTTGATTTTACAGTGCACTTTCACGCCATCGAACTGTTAATGTTTTGTATTCTATTTTGGGAGGCTAATTTCGAGGAATTTCACGACACGGTTGCATTGTCGCGTATTCATACAGTTTGAGGTTTGTAGGTCAGGAAGGCAGCGTGGTTTGTTCGCAAACAATTGTGTTGGTCAACCAGGACTACGAGATTTTTACGCCAATTTTTATAAATTTAACAATGAAATACGCATTTGAATGGTATCTAGTTCCATCATCACAGTTGTACTTGCTTGTCCTATTCCCAAACCTTTCTCTCTTTTCCCAACAGGATTAAACACATATTTCTCAACTGCTTAGAGAAAACTCGGAGCCCTTTGACGCAAATGCGTCTAAAAGGATAATATATATTCTTACAATTATGAAAACTGATACATCCAAAGATAAAGCAAATTTGGCCGAAAACATATAGTTCAAGGGCAAACATGATTAGAAATGTGCTAACAAGCACGCAAATGAGCACTGTAGACGAGATTGCAAACAGCGTCCTTGATGTGATTCCTCAATGTCGCATATAGTAGAACTTCAACCTTGTCAACCTTAATTATGCCCACTTCCGTTTATATCAACTGCCGTGTGGACACGAACTTTCAAATAACTTGCACATACGTGATAATGAATGAAAATAAAAGATTTATATAGCATTAAGACACTTTCTTCCAAGAATATGGGTCTATTTCTTCATTCCTTACGCGAGTTTCGACCACAATTTTTTTACACCGTATTTAACTGTAATTAATAGCGTGCGCCGCTCGTTGCTATAATTAGTCTACATCTAAGGTACAGCATATAGCTCGTTAGATCATACTCTGGTCTACAGTAATGCATACAAAACATTTTACGAGCAACAACAAAAAAAAAACATACAAAGAAACAAAAAAAGATGGTATTAAGAGAACCGAAAAGTTAATCAGAAAACGAAACAGCAAACCCACTGCTTAAGCGCTTCTTTTTTGTATCTCGTTAATCCTGACCTTTTCGTTCCTTAATCCTACGCAACTTCACCAGATACCGGCCCTCTAGCGCATTCCTTGATGTGTGGGTCTTAAGTGCGTTCCGTGTTCCCATCTTTAATACTTATAATCTTACAATTATCTTCCAACCGTATCTCTTACACTAAAGCCTTCCACGACGCTGGTGGAAATTCTCCCAAGCCACCGCAACTTCCCTTCCTTAACCCACGAAAAGAAAGGGAGAGGGTAAAGTTTTGCTCGCGTCTTCCTGGTTTCATTTCCCCTCACATACTTTCCGATGAGTGACAAGTCATGTGGGAGTTGTTGCTTGAGTAAAAGTGATGACGGGGAGACGGGCGCGGTCCCCACATTTGATAGCTTCTACCATATGTGTGCCGTGAAACCACGTAAAAACTGCATTCTTGCTACTGCACATGCATCCTATCCCCTACACGACCATGTGCCAACACATGACAGACAACCTCTCTACACACATGTCCTTAAACCTAGTCTCTTCTACAGGAACAATGCACGCAATCTGAACAATCCATTCAAATCGACACTTTTAGCCTACTACGCTAATTAGCTTTCTTGAATCGAGTGCCTTGCTGTCCTTCTAACGAGAAAGGTGCAAACTCCACGTCATTTACGAGTAGTAAGCCGTGCACACGAACTACAGTTACAGCACGACCGATTACGTGAACGAAACTACACAGACACCTACGTATGCAGATTTGTTCCTGTCTCTTTTCAAAGGACAAGCAAAGAACTGCTTTCCCAAACAGAATCGCTGCACTCAATTCGTTCCTTGAAAACGATTTCACAACTAAGCAGCCACCTGTTCTTTTTAAAACTACCGATTTCTTTTTATTGAATTATAAGATAACGACTCAATTCCCTGAACGATACTACTCTTTCATTGTTTCCCAGAAAATTGTATTGTTTCCGTCTTCGTGGCAAATATCTTGGCTATGACCATATATACTATACAGTCCGCTTAAGTGTATGATTTAGGCAGGGCCGTACCCAGGATTTTAGTTCGCAGGGGATTTTAATATGCATTTTTTTACGTTTGGGCATTCCCCTATGTTCACTATTATAAAACAAAGATTTCGGGGAAGGTTTAACCATCAAAACCACCCCCTGGTTACGGCTTTGGATTTAGGGACCTTTTCATAACTTGTCAGTATATAAAGACGGAAAATGTTGATTATGAGAATGCAATACTCGATTAGTTAACAATTACTTAATTGTTTGAACGGCAACAGCATCATATAATGAAAAAACAAACTATTTTTCTCAAAATATTGGTCAAGGAAAGGGTTATTTATTGTTCTTTTCCTCTAAAAAAATATGTTCCGACGTCTTTGGCTTTGTTGGCACCTTTTTCTCGGCGTTGACTAGATACAAGCTTTTCCGCCAATGGTTCCGAATGTCCTCCTTTTTAATTCTCGAGATCAATGTCCGACTGACAACATATTGCTTTGCAAACGAGTGTTGCTTAGCACTTTTCTCTAGAACTGCTAAAACTTCCACTCACTGGGCAAGTGACAAAAGTTCCCAACTAGATCAAAGCATTCCTTCACCATTTTCAGCGCGTTATTAAACATGGACAACGCGCAGTACGAAAGGTGAGAGATCCTGACTGCAGATTACATCAAAACATAAACTGGTTTTTAACTTTTCGTTGAAAATGTCCAATCCAGTTTTCAGAAACTAGTTACATGCTTACCCGCAGGTTTTAGAGCTGGATATCTGTACAAAAATGTTTTATACCGTAGACCGATCTACGCTAAAAACGAGCGTTCTCTCTACTGAGTTGGGACCAAAACGGAACCGTAAGCTTACTACACAGACAAGCGGATTATGACCGTAACTGTCATACACGTAAGTGGACTCCACTCCATTTCGAAAGCAGATCCTCAAGGAAACTTGTCTCACAAACACATCCTCATGATTCCGCTTGCTCTTACGTAAAATTGCTCATCCTATAAACATTCCTGATACTTAGTGTGCCGTAAACAACCCAGTCCTAGTTTCCCGTTCTGGTAGTACGTGGACCCACCCAACATAGTTGAGATTGCTACTATTATGATTGGAAACCGAATGGTCGTAACCCATCAAGAATTTCCCAATCGGTGCAATGGCCTGTTTCCCCCACCCAAACTTTTACGAAGAGAAACATAAAGAACATGCCAAGCTCTGTTGTCACACTAAAAACCTGCATACCTCAAACGTAACTACAACTTAAACAGTAACGACAAAACGGATAATTACACAGTAATTAGGATACTGTAGTTAGTCCAACAACCTGCAGCAACACCGCCCCTTTATCTACCAACGCAACAAGAATTTCCACCTCAATTTTTAGCTGACTTACTTGCCGTGTTCACACGGCGCTGGGAAATGGTTCGTGGTTTCGGAGAAGAGAAAGCTGCAATTTGAGGGCTGGGAGACCCACATCTCAAGCGCTGGGTAAATTCACCCTAGGCACTCTTGACTACATCTGTCAAGCTATCTATATGCGGCTCAAGCGGACACCACAATGCACGCAAAGGGATGAGATTCCTGCAATGTATAACTTAACCATGAGGAAAAACTAGCTTTGTCGAGTTTCAAAGGCAACGTGGCATACGCTTTTGAAAGGACACAAGCACCGATTACGGAAGGAACAGGAATGGCGATGGATAAGGCAGAAACTGTCTAGTACAAGAGAGAAACGCAGCCCTCAGCAAGGATGAGTTTTACATACGCATTTCCATGGCCAGTTATGACAAGACACAGGAAATACTGTATGAGCATCACGTCCACTTTGCCAATCCTAAGCTTTTCCCAAGACTGATTTCAAAACTTCTCTTCAAGACGAACGAATAAATGCAATAAACGAATACAGAAAACAGAGAAAATAATCAACTAAATAAACAAAACGTCAAAGTAAACAAGCCGTATTGGGCACTGATCTGGTAGATTTTCCTTCCTGTGTAAATTTAAAAATTCTTCCACAATAATTACTTTCAAAATGCAAGGAAGTTTCCATAAAATACATCCAAATAACAAAATGCAAGGAAATTTCCATAAAATACGTTTAAATTAGGAAACGCAAGGAAGTTTCCATAAAATAGTTGGAATTTACAAAATACACGTTGGAAATACAAAATAAAACAACTCGACTCAAAAGTATGAAAAGTAAAGCAAAAATATATGTCAAAACACACGTTGGAATTAAAAGATACAATTCAATCTAAATGTATAAAAAGTCCACCAGGAAAATATAAACGTCCAATTATACCTACAACGCAAAGAAAAATACGTATACCTTCCAAAACTACACGTTCATACTAAAAATGCATTTAGCTTACAATAATACAAGCTTAAGTATAAAATTATCCTACAAAAATATACGCTTAAATTACGAAAAAAGCACTCGGTTTTCATTTAGGGGCGGGTCCGCGCAATAAGCTACATTCTATTTCTCTAGGCCAGTCCCAAGCGGGGATTATTTAACGAAACGTAGCTAGTAAATCTTAAGACAGGGTGTAATTGCTTTTGAGATGATATAAACGATGCCCATGCATCAACTAAAGTCTACGACCATAAACTCGTTTATTCCTCAACACGCAGCCACCCTAACTTCCCACTGACAGCCTTTTAAGAAATAAACAAGGAAAGGAAACGTCTTCAATTCAAAGGTCATGAAACCAGGCGACGGCGTATCAATTCTGGGCATAGCTAAGGCGTCTTTAAACTGGCTTCCTTGACGTCATTAATCAGTCACCCGCGTAAGACGATCCACTATAAAGCCAGTCCGTCGTTTTTGACCAAGTGCCATTTTTTAACCCAGCCCGTTTATTTTAAGCACTCTTTCAAAACTTACTTTCACAGTTATGCTTAAATATCCTCACGAATGCTCCAATATCCGTACGGCAGTGCTACAGTAGCATGCTGTTTCTATCCACGCACTCTTCAAGCACTTTTGGTTCACGATCCTGGAGCCCCAACAAAAATCACACGCGGGTGTTTGTCCACTTAGCGACCGGTTCCGTTCCCATTCTCTAACTGCATCTTGGTTTACAATGCCAGCACGTTTACAGAGCGAAATGGCAAATCTTTAAACCACAGCAATCACTCCAGAAGAGCAAAACTCACTTGGCTGTGCTAGCGTAAACTTTCCGAGTCTAAATATCAACTGCTTCTGGAGCTGCTAAAAACAAGGAGACGCCTTCACATGGCCCGGCATTCTACCACTCTCCCTTGCCCAAGCAACCTACCTACGGCAACGCCCCAGCGCCAGTGCAGCTGTTCTTGACAACTCTGCTGCGCATGCTTGGCTCCGACAGGGGGGGGGGGGTTGGAGGTAGCGGGAAGGTAGGGATCAAATGTTTCATCAAGCATTCCGAAACTGGGCTAACGAAATGTTAAAAAAGTCACTGTGTTGCAGGCGCGATACCGCGTCTGTGCCCAAATCGCGTTTATTACAAAGCTCTAGCACAAAACATGAACTCTCATAAATGCGCATTGGAAATATCCCGAACAAACCGGCTATTTCAGTTCGTACAATCAGAGGATTGTACAGTACTTAGCCCGGGGGACAATACGACGCTTCATTCGGAATTCGCCTTCTGTCGGTACGTTTCTTGGTCTCTACCTTTTTCTTGGGGGGGTATTAGGCCTTTCCGCTAAAAACTACCCCTCATTCCAGCCCTTACACCCTTTTTCTTTTGGGTCAAAGGGAAAAACTTGTTTTGTTTCCGCTTCTCCTTAAATTAAACGCTGCCTACACAGGGATGACTCATGCTCCGCTCGTCACAACTTGAGGCGTTCGGTTTTCAGTGAAACACCGCTCTTGAGAAAGAAAGTGTTCGCCTTAAGGTAAAAATGGCCTGTTTCGATGGAAGCTGACATCATACGCCAAAACTACAATTCTGGTTATTGGAACGGTTGCGTCACAAGGCACTCAAACATGCGGACGCGAGCGTGGTAAAGGTAGCACGTCGAGAATGGTATCCCGAGAACCGGTTTCCTCGTACGCCAAAGAAAACCTTGATATCAAACGCCTCCGGAATTCAATGTCAAACCAGTTTCTTGAAAGATTGTTTAGCCCTTTCACGTTGGCCAACTGCTTGTTTTTCAGAGCTTTGCATGCAATGCTGTAAACACCACGTTAGGTTTCTTCCGTTCTATGATTGGTGATAGGAAAAGGCAAAAAGGAAATGTCTATGGAACAGGCCTTCTTCCTAACGAGTCAAGAGCCACGCCCCGGTGCAGCTTTACGGAAATGGATGGAGAAGAACTTTTGACTGGTTCATCCATGTGTCTAGACAAGTTTGTTAATCCTATCTAGTCTGTGATTGTCCGATCGCCAGCGGTAGTTTATAATTGAACATAATATTGAAGCGTGGAAGAACAACGCTACAGCCGTGAAATGATAAGGTAACAAAGAGACTGGATTTTGCTCTTCTGATCTGCGAGCAAACCGGGCTGTTCATGGCTATCTTATCAACGAAAAAAGGGTACAAAGGTTAGAAGTCACGAACTCAGGTAATCGCCAACTACCAGGTCAACGATCACGCGTTGGACTGACGCTGATATGGGCGTCTTGCAATCTCGCACTGGGACAGTGACAAATCTAGCGGGTCACCTTTAACCTGAGCTTAATACCGAGGTGCAATTGCGAGCTGGGCCAAATTCACATCAACTTGGTGAATTTGAACCATTCAATTTGATTTGGACCATAATTTCTCGGTTTGGCTTGATTTAATTCGGGAAAGATTTAATTGGCTAGGCTTGACGTAAAAAAGGGAATTGAATTGAATACTGATTGACTTAAAAATAATACTGAAGAAAAACAGTTTTCCGAACTCCGATATGACCCAACGTTTATATAGGCATAATATGCATCAAAACTGAGCTTTTCTCTTTTGTTATATGTGCTCACGTGCTCACTATGTGTATTCTAACAGGAACAACACTGGGGGGGGGGACCAATTGATTTTCCCGCGCGTTTGAGTTTAATTTGATTTCGAACATTCCTAAATGATTGATTTCAATTCGAATATTCGTAAGTGATTTAGGACCACTCTACAGAACTTTCTCTTAAGGTCCTGATGAACGCATCTCTGGAATGGATGAATAACATGGATAACTCTTTTCACGTGACTGATTTTTTTCGAATATTTCCAATTGTTTTGACTACCTATGGTGTGAAAATTATTTACTCGTATGCTTTAAATTTTCCGAAGTCTTTAAAAATGATCTACTGTGCAACTTCACCAATTTCCACTTTTTTCACTACAAAGAGTTAAAATTTAATTCAAGTTTACCGAATTGGTACAAACTTTTTTCATAATACCCGAATCTGTGGGCTAGAAGTTGCTAATAACACTACTGTCGATACGCTTTAGTGAAGTATCTAAAAAGTTTTCCAAAATTAAATGACTGATTGCTCCACTTTAGTCGTTTTTATCAATGGCGTGTACATCCTAACGCCTGAACGATATCGTTGACACATAAAAAAACGTCGAAGGTAATAGAAAGAGATTCCACAAAATATTCGACTTTTGAAAGAACACACAGGAAAGTCCTATAGAGCCTGTTCGACATTCTCGTAAAGACTATCCATCTATATATCTTTTTCATTTGTTAGACAGTTTTTCTAGCAACCATTCACAACAGTTTCAAAATTTTATCTCCTCAATTCTGCTGCCGCAAATCTCACCGAGAATTACAAAAACAGTTCCCGGATATATCTCTACATGTTGTTGATATATAGATCTAATCTTTACTGTCGAAAAACATTTGAAACATCATAACGCTTTTCACAAAATCTCCCCGACATTTCCCTTGTCATTCTCTATGTAAATTCCGACGAAAGAGATTCAGTGCCCTTAAAACCAAACTGAACTAAAATTTCTCTAACTGGTTCCAATGAGAATAACTTGAACATTTTCTTCACAGATTGATTACAATTGTTTGACTTGAAAACGACGCTAAGACCTTGAATATCCTTGAATTTGCCTTGAATTTGATGGGTGCGTTTAAAAAATATCGGCTGTGAACAAGCTGTCAACGGGGCATTTAAAAAAAAATCCTGTCTGCAACTGCACAAATGCTAACATCCGTCGAGTCAGTCAAACACCCCCTTAACACCATACATAGTCCCCCTACAGCAGGGTTAGGGGAATTCTAGGGTGACTCGACGGATGCTGTCATTTGTTCGAGGGTTGAAGGAAGACTTGTAGGCCATTTTCTTAATTCCCTCAAGAGGCAACAAGTGGGATATCTGTAGGGTAGAAGTTGTTCGACAAGAAGGAATTTACGATGTTTGAAGTTGTGGAGACCTGGCCTTGACCGAATTCGAGCGATGCGGAACTCACAAAGCGGCCTTTGCCACAGTCTAACTAGGCCATATTACCATAGCTAAAAAGCGAACAAATACCACACATGGCCCCTCGTTCAAGGTCTCAGCGAAAGGGGTGTCAAACATCGCAATGCATAACAAGTACCAATCCAACGTCTAGAGTGCCTCAATTTGTAACAAAACTCACTCTAAGCGCAAATCTATTGTAAGTAGGAGACTCGACTGGGCGGATTCATTTTTTATTGATTTTCTGCATGCCTCGTACCTTTGCCAAAAAAAGGCAATTAACCTAGTAAGACTTCCCTTTTGTACAGTATCCGCTGAAACAACATTTTACGTAGATTAAGTTAAGTTTCAAAACACATTTGCCGTTTTATTTTGGGAACTATTAAAAAAAAAACATAGAAATAGCCAAAGCTTTCAGACTGACTATTTTGTAAAAGCCAGATTTACCCAAGACTGTTTCCTTTTAAATAACCGAGTGAGTTATTACTCATGCACATTCTACAAACACGGCCTATAGGGATACTTTGTAAAAGAAAATCTATCTTCCGGAACAGGTGTCCGCTACAGCGGAACGGTACACCGTTACTTTTCCTTTTCTTTTTAAGTAGGGAAGCTTTACAACGCAAAGGACGCTCAAGTGATGTTTTCCCAAATGTTTACCCTGTTTTTTTTGTTTTTTTTTAAACGGTGCTTTAGAAGGCTAAAAGTTGTGTAGTTCTGTCAACTGTTGGTTTTATCGCCACGTTCCGCCATTGCGCCTGGCGTGTGCACCCATGCACTTTGTTCGAAGCCCTGAACGGCCTTCATCAACCACAGACGCTGTCCTAATTCATAAGTTTTTTTATGCATACTTGCACCACCTTAGTGATTAGTGGTAGTTTCTTAATTTTGTTACAACACTTTTTTATAAATTAGAGAGTGAGTCTGCTGATTTCTACAGATGAAAAAAAATATGTCAAATAAATGTTCTCGCAACTCCAAAGGGAAATGAGGTTTTTGGGTACGCTATAACCAAGTTTGTCATCTGTATCGCAAACTGGCACCTGCAAAAGCACGTTTCAACTCGTATTACAAAGCATGCATGACAGCTTTCGGAAATAAATTGTAATATAATGCGTCAGTTTAACCGAAAGCCGCAGTCATTCCAGTTTAGATTTCCAACTGACACATACTGTCTTTTTTTTCTAGTGTCGGAAAACTTAGTGTGCGACAAGTCAAGTACTATGGACACGTCTGAACACAAGGAACATTACAGACAAGGAAAACAATCTGTATGGCAATGTATGCAAGTTCGAAATGAGATTATTTGTATAACGTGTATTGGGTCTTACCTTTTAATACTGGTGTCAGTCTGAGATGCATGCTGATTTATTAATAGACCATAGTATTCCACATACGCCAGAATTTCTGAAGCAAAACACCGTCACAACAAAAGATACATTTCCCTCCCTTTACCGCGCCCGTGTGGCAATATAGTGTAACTTATGCCAGGTTTACCTTTACCAAAAACTCCGAATAACCGACATTCGGCTAACTATGGGCGATTTTTTTAAGGCTACACAAGATTAGTTTGGAAGTTCTTACAATATAGGTTTTATAATAATTTATCTGTAGATAATTTTTCTAAAAAATTTGTGAGAAAGCAACTAACATTTTATTAAAACTCGCTGCAAACGAACAACTTTTTTAAAGTTCCACTTTTCGGCATCCGAAGTGTTCACGATAAGTGCTTTTCGGATAAGTGGAATTCTCCTTGTAAAATTACTCCTGCCATCTAGTGGAATGTTTAGTATACAAGTAATCTGATTCTGCAGATTTACAAATGAAAACTAGAAACATTCCTTTCCTTTGAGGTGATAGAAACTTCTCAGTTGGATAAATTCACAAACATGGTTAACAGCATAATCGACAGACTTGTTAACTTAGATGCCTACCCTAAAACCTTAGAGGATTTTCGAATTAAAACCTTCAGCGGAGCCACCGGTATCTTTCATTACTTTACCGACAACAATGGTTTGATTTGTTTTGTTTTTTTAAATTCTTAGTTACACTAATTAGTGGCATTTTGATGGCGTCACTTTTCTTCGTCGAACTGAGAGATTACTTGTCTATCGAATTGACCGAAGAACTATTCGTGGATACTAGTCGAACGCCAAAAATGAACATTCAGTTTGATGTTGTTTTTCCTACTATAGCATGTCCTTGTAAGTTTGAATTATTTTCACTTTCCCTAATCGTTAATACTAATTTTTAACAAATAAAGATTTGAGCGTGGATGCGGTGGATTCGTCCGGAGAACAGCAAACTGCGATCGCAGACAACGTTTTTAAAAGGAGACTGGATTTAACAGGGAAACCTTTGGACGACCCGAAAAAGGACGTTGTCAACAGAAATCAGACCGTTCTTGTAAGTTCCGCTGTTTCAACTACAGAAGGGAACGTCATATGCGGGAGTTGTTACGGCGCAGAAAGCGCTGAGCTTAAGTAAAACGCTAGTACACTTCAGCCTTCCAATGTCTTGACCACGTTTTTTAAGATGTTGCAATACCTGTGCTGATGTTCGAACCGCTTACCGAGCGAAAGGTTGGGCCTTCCACCCTGAAGGTGTCGAACAATGCAAAAATGACAAGAGCCTTACTAACGATGGCGAAGCATTCAAAGAAGGCTGCCAAGTATACGGTACTTTAGAAGTCAACAGGGTAAGCTCCCTAATTTTATATAAGGCGGAAAAGAAAGGCTATTAATGACAAGGGCTTAGGTGGGTGGAAGCTTTCACATTGCGCCAGGCAAGAGTTACTACGTAAGTCACGTTCATGGTAAGTGCTGTCGATCTTTACAGTGGAGCGTTGTCTAACACTTCCGTACTAGTTCATGACGTAAATCCTTACAACGCGGAAGATTTCAACCTAACCCACAGAATACGTCACTTATCGTTTGGTCGGTCACTACAAGCAAAGACTAATCCTATAGACGACACATACGTTGTCGCAGACAAAGGTATGTCTACCTTTTACCATTTTAAAAACAACTAGATATGACTAATACAGTAAAATTCCGATTTTATCTGACCAATCGGGACCATATGATTGAAAAGTCGTATAGTTAGCGAAATCAGGTACACATTCTCAGTACATGAATATGCTAGAAAACTTTAGTATTGTGCTAATAGGTAACATCAGAAGATGAATTGCATTTTGGCTGTCAAAATTTACACTGTAAGTTATTGTTTATGAGATCATTGTAAAATAAGCTCGTAATACCCATAGATAGAAGTTGAAAGGAATGCAAAAACATCGCTCGCAGAAAACTGAATGACACGGTATTAACATAAGCGGCAGTTTCCCTATCCCACCGTGACAAGTTCGGAGTGCTATTATATAGCAAGAAATGCGACGTTATGTTGGCGGCAGCCTTGTATTTGTTAACTAAACCGAGCATGGTGCCGAGAGTTATATACGAAAACTAGCAGCAGGGACGATAAAAAATCTACATATAGCTCAACACCTTAAACCCGTTCCGATAGCCATAAATGTGCCAAAGGTTCCCCCACCTTGGATCATAACTTTGCCTACGCTATTGACTAGCTCTCGGCCACGCAAACCGTACCTGTAAGGAAAATGTTTCTTAAGGATATGCTTGGGTCCAAGGAAAAGTATTGCTACCTCAATGCAGAAAATCCGCCGAATAAACCTCCTGAAGCCATACCGACGCAAAATCCGATCATAAAGCCTGTTTTCATTCGATCCCAGCAGCTAGGGCCCGCTTGCCCGTATCCACCTCCGACAGGAACTGGCATTGCTTAAATAGTTACCTGATGAAAACAATAAGAGAACAAAATAATAAGTTAGATTTAAGATATGAACATGAATAGCCAGAAGAAGTTGGAATGCAACGTTTAAAAAACAAAGGGACAATTCAATACGATATGTGCTGTTTCTTTCTTTGCTCCAGGTTCAATGATGTTTCACTATTACATCAAGATCGTACCTACAACCTACGTTCGAAGTGATGGGGCGATGTTGCAAACGAATCAGTTCTCAGTGACTCAGCACCAGAAAGAAGTTAATATGAAGACGGGAGAATCCGGATTGCCCGGGGTGTTTTTTAGCTACGAGCTCTCTCCGCTTATGATTCTGTACAGCGAAAAACAAAAGTGCGTTTCTTATGAAGCCCGAAGTGTCACTAGTAATAATCTTATCCTAGGTCAATCGGGCATTTCTTGACGGATGTCTGTGCCATTATTGGAGGAATCTTTACCGTGGCGGGAATCATCGACAGTCTCATATATCGCTCGTCGAAAGCATTAAAGCAAAAAGTGGAACTGGGCAAATTTACGTAGCTTCACTTGCAAAGAGGTACGGCGTGTATTTACAATGTTTTCAAGAAATCGTTGAAGTGATGCACAGGCACTTTGGCCACTTTCGTACAAAATTCGGAATCGTCAGGAAGCGACAGATCCAGCGGTGACACGTAATTCTCTCGCGTGGGGTTGTATTGTGCTTTACCCAGGCTTTGTAAAAATAAATGTCGTTCTTTTAATTTGAATTCTCGTGTTGTCAACAGCTGGGGAAAGTTGAGGATGGTTTCGTTCGGAAGCTTGAGCAGCTTATGGACAACTTCAAACCGTCTTACGAGGGTGTCTCGATCTGAAACGTTAACGAAAATGGGCTAACTTTCTGAACTTTCGGAGATTTGTTATACTTGTGTGGAAAATGCGAGGGGCTTCCAGCAACAAATGCTTCGTCTCGTCCCTACCGAAAGCCATTTCCTCTTTGACCGTGAAAGCTACTTCCTAGCAAGACCTCATAAGCAACCTATACTACGCATGCGAAATTGCAATATACTTTGACGCTCCATAAGTTCCACGTAATGAGTTTCGGGTTCTTGACAGCAAGCTGACGCACTTCGGACCCTTTCAATCCAAAATAGGTCTGAAAAAATCCTAGCCTTCGGTCAATACGTTCCACGCTAATCAGACAAAAAAAGGGGATATCATTAAGCCCAGCTTTGGTGATTTTTTTTACGAAATTACCTAAAGTTGAGCCAATACGGATTTTTCGTAAGGACAGATCCTACCATTTCTCCAGTAAATCTCTTAGAATAGAGGTATTCGACACGAGACTGAAGACTGTCTTGGTCTTCACGAAATATCAACGGGTTTTTGCTTATAACCCGTCCTAAACTGTCTGGATGGACGTGATTATCGACAAGAAAGCGTAAAACTGGTGCGATATCTTCGTCAAAGCGTTTCCTTAGAATTAGATTCGAGACTCCTGGCTTTTTGTCCCACTTGTGCAACTCAACGCCTAGTTTTACGAATTCTTGCAAGAGAGGACTTTTGTTAACGTAACTCGCTAAATTGAACGTAGGCACAAACTGTGGTGCTACATTTTCGAGTTCATCAGCGTCAGGGGGAAGAAGCGGATGAATGTGTGAAGGTACTTTTGCAGAAGTATCCCTATCGTCAGCCACAGTTACATCACATGTTGTACCTTGTCTTCCCCCGTCTGAATGTTTAAAGCGACCGCTTTTGGCCTGAGTGTAAAAGGTTCGCATAAGTGATACTCTTATGCGATATGAGAAACTGGGAAAGATTGCTGAGCACATGACTGAAATTTTTTCACTGTGACTCAATATACCTTAAGAACTGGACGGTTTATGGCCACAAATATTCGTCGAATTTTATCACAACTACGCAATGACCGCAGACTCGGAAATATTGAATAGCGAAACGCAAAGCGCAGCGAAAATAAGATAGGGAAACGGGAACCGGCTTGCCTAAGATCCCAGCGTTTGTATCAAAGCGCTAAATTCGAAATTGTATAGAGAAGTTGAAACTTCCTAATTGCGGACTCTAGAATATATTAGTTAGGCGGTGGCCACACTGTGCTACTTTAACGCAAACTTTATGCAACTATTTGCACTACGTAAGTTGCACACGTGTAGCAAACGTAACGAATTACCTTAAACAGAAAGATCGGACGTTTTACTGTGTTGCGTTACATTTTTTTACTCGCTTACACGTGCGCAATTCCACGAGTGTCCAAGTTGCATTCAAATAGCATCGTGTACGAAAGCACTTAACGTAGTTGGATTGCGTAAAATGAATATTATCTATAAACATAACAGGGAACTCGTTCGAGATTTACAGGACTGTGATATTTCATAATGGCAATTTAGCAGGATTCTAAATACTTCTGAGAAACAACGCCATAGGACTGGATTCCAGCTCGTTATCGCCTAATTAAACAAAGGTACCAGGCCTGCAGTGTAAATAAAATGCCGGTTAATTTTAACTTTTATTAAACCAGTGAATCACCAGCGGGAAAAGGTGACTTGCGACGAGTTTGGACTCACCCCACTTCAAATATCCTGAAACCCCAGCTTCAGCAGAACAAACTAAAGTCGATAAAGAATACTGACAACGATCCTCACTTTCTGGAGTATTCGATAGATCCAGCGATATCGAAAAAAGGATTTGAAGCCGATTTGGAGGATTTTGAATGGACAACTATGATTTGCGTGTAATCTCGCATTATCAAGTCAAGATAGTATAGTGAAAACAGAGAACACTGAAGGACGAATAACCAGCAACAAAGAGCATGTTTTACACGCCACCTCTAAGTCAAGCTTGTAACATAGTTTGAAGTATGCATGCAGATTTGCTAAATTCTTTATCTTTCCCGAATTCCATGGCCCACTATGCAAATGGAAGATAGACAAGGTATTATGCTTTTTTTTGCACAACAATTTAGAAGACCATAACTAAACCAAAAGCACTTAAAACACTTAGGTGACTTATTCTGCTGGAGCTTGATTTTGTGAATCAGCGTCGATACTATCAAGGCCCACTTCAGCCAAAAATTTTAATATATATTTAGCGGCCTAAATAAAATTTGTAAAAAAAACATTTAAAGTTACGCAATTTAACCAATAGTATTGTTTTACCTGGTCTCGAGATTCTTCTAATGTTGCCCCAACGCCGTGGTGTACTTGTGGGGGATTAGTGCTCACAGTAACTAGGGATAGAAAAACGCTTCGGTTGGCCTTCGGGAAGTCTTCGTAATGGACAGTGAATCCCTCAATTTCGGCCAAATACTTAAGTTGAATTTCAGGTCGCACACCCTACACGTTCACAGCCATTATTAAATGTGGAAAACAGCCAAGACTTCACTGACCATTGAAGGAACAGATGTAGGCAGAGCTGGTGTGACAGACGGTGGCGAAAAGGCCTTGATTCCACTTTCGTTTTTGAACGTTTTAGGCATAACGAGAACCCCAGGAACTGGTTGCTGATTAGAACCCAGTTTGTCTGTTTTATCACTCATGGTCGACATGTTGATCTATATAATAACAAAGTTAACTTTGGGCAGAAATTGAAATTATGGAAGTAACCTCTTGAAGAGCATCAGCTAGCTGAATAATTGACTTTGTGGAATTTGATTCTGACACATCGCTGACGCACGATCTTCCACTCTCACTACCTAACAGTTTTTCCAACATCTTTTGAGCTGCCGCTTTCTTCGCTAACTTCTTCTTCGCTCCCGTTCCAATGCATGACTTTTGATCTACAGAGACCTGCATGAAGTACTGTCCCGGTTAGCACTTCGCTGATGCTGAGAAACGAGCTATTACAGATCATACCTGAACAACAAACTCCGGCTTTCTAGGGTTCCCTTTATCCGAAATCAAGGTAAACACCGGCTCCCTTCCTTTGCGAGCTTGCTGTAGCTGCATAAGTCTAGAAACTGGGTCCATTGCGAGAGCACATTCTTCACTATGGACCGGCGTCGTATCCTTGAGTATCTTAATGCTGTTAGTAAGCCTATATATTTTTTCCAACTTGTAAAGCATACTTTGACCAAGTTCTTTGGCTTTTTCTTAGGCAACACAGTCTTGTTTTTAAGTTTACTGCCCAGAGCATTGATTGGCGGATTTAGCATGTTGTTTTTCTTCAGCTCCTCTAACATTTTCTCGGCCGCTTTTTTCTTCGATAATTTCTTGCCACTACCTTCGCCCTCGGTCATGAATTCGCCCAAAGTGCACTGTGTGACGAACGTACGCAAATGCGGTGGACCGGTTTCCGACACCACTTTGAAGTCGAGCGTTAAACCACGCTTCAAAGCCACTTCATACAGAAGAGAAATGCGGGACTTGTTTTCGCCATCTGATACGTCCAAATCGCTGGAGACCGATCCATCTGAACAAAATTGTTTAATTTAAGGACGTTTGCTACAAGTTTCTGTAAAAAAACCTGGCTGGTCTGATTTATCACCGGAATCCCCTGCCGGGGAATTTTTATAATAGGCTAACGCCTTGGCTGCAGCATCATGTCTGGCTAGTTGGCAGGTTTGGCCTTCACCTTGAAAACGTAAGTCATCGCCTAACGAGAGGCAGACGCGGTACAGCATTGGCTGCACAGATGGTCGAAGAGGCAAAAAGCGTTGCTAATGAAGGAAGCATAACATTAATGCTCTAGAAGCTTTAGAACGCTATTATTCTTGTTTTACGAAACAATGGAAATCATTACACACACAAATAAAGTAACAAATGGCGTTTACCGATGAAGGATGGTAAGGTCCACGGTTGAAACCATTATAACTCTCCGGCTTCATATTTGAAGGGTAAGTCATTGTTTGCTAAGAGAAATTAATTGAATTCAGTGGTGTGGTCAGCTTTATATAAATAGCAAGAGAAATACCGGTGGACCAAAACGTTCTTGACAGCCACCAGTCAAAACCCTGCGCACTGCAAGTAAGAATTTACAAGGTTGTAGTTGATCTAGCGTCTATTGCAACGTAACTTTACTTACTTAAATAAGGTTGTACTGAAGGATGTGTAGGGAGAGGTAGAGAAGGTAAGGACTGATAGTTAGGTCGCTGTCCTCGTTTCATAGCTAAAGCGTTTAACTCTACTGTGGGAGTTAAGGAGTTAACCGTATTCGAGTTCTTCGCTGCGCCAGATTTCTGTTTAGGAGGGGGATGAGGGTACCGTGTTTCTTTCAAAGCTTGCGACGCTGCCGCATGCTGAGCTTTTTTAATACTAGGCCCCGAAGCTTTATATTCTTCGGTTCCTAGTTTGAGTGTAACAGTAAAAGTACGTTTATGAGGAGGACCCGTTTCGTCCGTTAGGTGATACTGATGTGAAATCTAATCAAGAGTCAGAGTAGAGTACATTCAGCCATATTGTATACTACCAACTGATACCTTATTGTGACGAGCTAATTCATTGACTAGACACATGGGTGTTTTAACTTTGGACGCACTGTCCGAAGCTTCATCACTACAGCTCGCTCGTGAATTTTCGGGTGAATCTTCGCTCACTGGCGGATGCACAAGTACTGACGTAGTGTTTAAGGGAAGATTTGCCGTCATTTCGGGCAATCGTGGACGACAGTCATTAGTGAACATTCCTAAGTAAACCATTCAAGTCATAGGTGAAAGATTTTAATCAAAATTTTACCCCCGCTTCCTGGCACCCCCATCACAATCTTGTAACCACGTCCCCTGCCTCGACCAGGCGGAATTCCCATAATCATGCTGCCCAGTAAGTAGTGGATATGCTGATAATTCGTCGTGCTTGCTAATCTCTTATTATCTGCATTGAATTGCAAAACTTTTCCGAGTCGCCAAGCTTCAAAAACCTCACAGTAAGAGGTCTTACCTGACAAAATCTGGCTACTTAGGGTGCCGTATGATAGAAATAACTTCAGGTACACAGAGTCACCTGGAACTTAAAATGAACATAGAAACGTATTGCCCACCCACATTAACCTTGTTCAACGAATACAATAATACTATATGAAACGAAGAAAAAACGGGCCGAAAACAAAAACAGCCTACACCACCAACTGTGAAATTCTGGTACTAAGAAATTTCACAAATGCTAGGTAGGGGGCTGTAGTTGCTATCGCTTTTCCATTTCTATCAACCCAAAAGGGAAAAAATAAAGTAAAATTATTTGCTAGACCACAAAAGTCTAATTGAGCTCTGTGAGACTGGTTGAGATGTGTTCTTACTATAGTCGTAGTCAATTCAAGGAATATTAAAAGTTTGTGCATGCTTACAAATCACAGGGTGTTTCCCGTCGGGGTCGGCGGACTAGGCTTTCTGCATTTGCAGCGGAATCCCGCCATGCGGAACCTCGTTGGGTAAGGCCTAATTTTTCGGCGTACCCGAAGTTCGATATACCCAAAATTGGCAAATGATACCTTGTAAAGGATAAACTTATTCCCGAGAACTAATCTTCGCATACAAGCAATATGGTTAAACAGTAATAACCTTTTTGGTCGAAATACCTATAAGCAGTTATCTTTATATGCAATTTCTCGGGTTTTCATTTATCTTTGAATTGCAATGCCAGTTTAAAGAAATGGTACTTCATTACGGCGAAGGAAAGTGAAAGAGTCTGCCCTGCGTTCCTTTCTACTCTTTTCGCAATGTATGCACATAAATTGTCGACGCAAGTTTTTGCAGCATCTGGCTCAGCAGGATCTCTATCATCATGTTCAATCTAATTTTATGACGTCGGCACTATTCTTGTAAAATAGGGCATGTTCTTGTGAACAAGGTGCTATGTAAATTTTTCGTATATAAAGTTTCGCTACATGCGCATTCACTGTCAGGCGCTTGTCGTATATATTTACAAAAAACGTTCCGCCGGTATCTGTGAACTCAACAATGGCCGACTATCCGTTCTAACCAGTCATCTTTTATGCAGTTTCTGAATATAGGATAATATAGGGAACTCGAAATAAAAGATCTATTCGATAATGAGAGAGTACTCTGATTTTCTGACCGTCATAGTCGTCCGCAAGTTGTTCAGGTTTAGTTCGCTACCGTGTCGTATTTCCCCTTTGTAACTTCTCTTTGTAATCATCTTCCTCAGGAAGTACGAAACCACACTCTTGAAACTGTTTAGAATGCCATAAACGAATCTCAATCACGCCAAGCTTGTATTCCGGAAAAGCTACTACGCGCACAACAATATAAGCAAGTTTGTTCAGCGGTCTCTCAAATGGAGAGATACCACCAACACCGAGAATGAATCCTTTGTTACATGCAATTAGCTTTGCAATAAGAAAATGCATGAATTCATTCCGACGACATTCAGACCACAGAAAGGAAGACACTTCCAATGTAGAATTGGGACACTTATTCTAACTGAAGAAAATCAATTTTCGGAATTAAATTGTGAAGAAAACCAGTGACAGAGACCATCGGGGGCTTGGAACCTACGCAATTTCCGAAACCACCGTATGCAGTCCTTTTCCGCTAAATGTAGTCCTGAATTGCTCAGGAACAGCATATTCAACCTATTAACAGAAGGCACAGATTACAATTTACTCTTAAGCCATTAAGAATACGCCTTACATAGTCACCATCGGGCTTGGGGACCAACACGTTCATCTCGGATGACTTCGCAGAAACAATGACCGTGTTCAGCGAGTCTTTGCTTAAGTACATCTGGCAGCCATCGGTTTTATCGATATTGATGGTTGGCACGACACCCAATACCTATTTGTAAGCATTAGATAAGTATTCTTCTTCCGCGTTTCGTAGTCAGCTTGTTGCCTGAAGCTTACCTGCATCTGGACGGATTGGCAGTTGATGAACTCCACGGATGAGACCACATTATCCAAAACAACGGATGATTTTTTGCAGGAGTCCATTACAATGGAGTTAACTTTGCCCTTCACTTGCACAGTTGTGCCTTCACATTTAAACATGTATACTACTTGATTCATTTCTGTCTGATCAATGACGAGTCCAGACGCGTTCTTTTGATATTCCTGTAAAGAAAAGATAAACTAGTGTTCTAGTTTACTTTTACACTAAGACTACTTACCAAGAGCCATTTCTTGCCTTCCAAAGCCATTTTCGCAGGTTTGTCCGCGGGTTTCGTGGGTGCAGTCGAAGAACCAGGCTTTGGAGCAATGACAGGTTTATATGGCGCAGGTCCGCTACGCAGAGCAGGATTTTTGTGAGTTTGCATTTCGGAGGTGACCTTTTTAAGACCTTTGGTCACGTCTTCTCCTTTGTTGAGTTCAGCAAACAATTGCGACTTGGCTTTGATAGCTTCGTCTTCCGTGGTATCTTCCTCGAACAAACTGTGAGTCGGCATGGGCGGCGGTGGTGGGCCAGTAGGAGCGCCACCTAGTTTGATCACAATTAAAGATAATTCTGCGTTTGAAAAGTTTTAGTAATGTATAAATTAACCTTGGGCTTTGACATCTCCGCCTTTAGCGTTCCACACTAAGCCTGTTGTGTGATACTGCTTGACGTACGCTTGGAGGTCAGTCAAGGTCTGGACCCAAGTTTTAGCCCATTCAACATGGTTTTTGTCCCTGTACAAACGTGTCATGAAGCAATCATATTTCGATTAGGAAAATCTCACTTTTCTTTCCAGTCTTTCAAAACTCGGTTGGTGTAAAACTGACCGGCGTCGTTCATTTCCTTCACATACGGCGCTGGAGTGGGGCTCTAAATATTGAAAGTTTTACTGCAGAATGCTACATTTGCAAAGAGAACTATTTGTGGAACGTTTAACTTACTACAGTGACCCATCCCACAGCGGGAATACTTTCAGAAATAGCGCTCAAGTGATTGAAAAAGGGTGATGTTCTATTCTTATCGCGATAGTTTTGGATGGCTTGAATACCGTCACAGGTAGGTCGCAGCAGGTTCATCAAATCAGACTGAGCTGGTGTTTTCGACTGCGATGCAAGTACCAGAAAGGCTTGCTGGGCTCTATGACAAAGACGAGTTTTTTTATATTTCATTCAGTGGAATAAATTACGTTCTTACTTGAAAGTATT
This sequence comes from Triops cancriformis, assembly GCA_020615345.1. Taxonomy (NCBI): domain Eukaryota; kingdom Metazoa; phylum Arthropoda; class Branchiopoda; order Notostraca; family Triopsidae; genus Triops; species Triops cancriformis. The sequence goes on along the minus strand of JAHZNP010000495.1, from coordinate 6,434 downwards.
TTCCACTAATGAAGCAATCGTAGCAAGCTCTCCACCAATGGTTCGGGAAGTTTGCAAAAATGCTTGGAACGGTCCATGAAGGATATCTTCAAACGCAACAACAGAAGGTGCGGACATTTTGCTTGGATATGCGCTCAATTTCTAGAGAGACTGGCAAAACGAAAGATAGATAATGAGAACCTTGTTTCTAGTGACTGCGGAAACATGGTCCTGCAAAGATAACACGACAGATATGCAACGGACAATGACACCCCTAAACACTACGTGGGATGGACAAAGGCTGCCTTCAACTATGAGTTAATGTCTGTAAATCGTAAGTTAGCTAAGCACCTCAAATAATTAATAAGTCTAGCACACGTATTGCTATATTGCAGAAATGTTCCAATACTAGAAAAAATTATAGCGGAAGTAACCAAATATGGATATGGGATGGGCTGACTCATCCCCCACGGAGTACAAATCTTCACAAATATTTTGTGTACTATTTTAACTGCAGTAGATCGCACTACACTGGGATACACTCGCAAAATCGGAATGTGAAGAAAATTAGTTCTTACCTATATACCGGTTACCGGAACTTTCTTCAAAACAGCCCAACGCCAGAGTCTCATACACTGACTAGACGGAATACAATCAATGTCAGAGAAAAATGCTCACCAGGCTTACACAATTTTCGAATTGCCACTTTGAAATCGTTTTAATTATAATTAAAGCGACCTATTTAGACATGAGACGAGTAGAGGCATGCTAATCAATTTAGTGTTATTGTAGCTTTCCTTCCCATTTTGTATCATAGTATGATCTGCGCAGAATTACTACTGCAACGTGCGGTCTGCTTTCGCTTTGCGGGAGGCATTTCCGATGACACTGCTGGTGTTGAAACCTCGGTTAAATGGGGAGTGGTTCCGCGCAAGTCGAGAAATCCCGCGTTTACGGAAAACTTGACCGTACAAAAAACATGCATAAGTCCCTATATAGGTTACTGTATAACGGAGATATAATATAATTGGCGTTTACACTGAGAAACGAATATTCGTACTTCCGTGCAAGGAGTTTGCTGTAGAAATCGATTGTCACGCCCAACCGTTTAATAAGAAACGTAATGGAAATCGACATTAGATGCAAAGCTTACATTTAGTCGTTTTCTAATATCTACATTTAGCGCATAATAAATAAATGATCGAACTCTTAGATGATCTTTAATTCATACAAGGAACCTGATTGTCTTTTAAATGTTCTCCCCGTATGTTCTTATTGGGGAATTAGTAACTTTTATTCGAAATAAGCAAGTAACGATGTTGCTCGAAAAGTTTCACTCAAGCTTCACGTCATATAGGGACTTGCCTATATGACAAAGCCAGGTGTAAAAGCGTAACGCGAAGTCCCATTTTTGAATAACCTAACGCAATAAATTGCATATTTAGATATTCGTTCAACAATTATTCATAAAAACTTTTAACGCTTTGCTGACCCAACTGAGTTCATACCTTACGAATGCACACAGACTTTTAAACTATATAAACTAAATAAAAACCTTTATTAGGCCTAGATTGTACAAGCTAATAACATTTGGAAGGTAAATTAAAGGATCCTGAAAGAACGTTCGCATCTTTCAAAGAGCTTTGCAATTAACAATTCTAGGGTTACGAATGAAACATGCTTTTATCAGTTAATTCGAAACTATCAATCGACGCACAGTGCTTATAAAAAATGTGCAGCGTCCCTACAAGAAACTCTCACGTGGAGAATTCCCGCGAAGGGAAAATACGTTGTTGTCCTACTAGCATGTATTGTAGTTAGAATGTTATTAGTTGGTAAATTTTAAACTGGGAATATATTAATGCAAACACGTAAAAATATTCGGGAAGGCAGAAAGCATATGGAACTGGCTAAGCCTTCGTTGCGATTTTCACTTGACCGGACAACAGGCGAGTGTTAATACTAGAAACTCCAGACACACTGACCACCGTGGACAAGTAAAACCCAGCGCAAATAATAATAAAAAAAGCGGCCAGCGGATAGGAGAATTATCGGTAGTCTCCACCCATTGCCCTTTGGGGTTCGAACGTCTAAAGAAGGTGGGGGACCTTCAAACCCATTTCCACAACATACCTTCACCAGGAGGAGAGACCAGCTCTTCGAAAGCAAATTCCTGTGAAGGGAGCGCATCATAACCTGCTGGGAACTAGCCCAACGCAGGTACAGAGGACAGTTGTTCAGCGACACGTATTCTAGCAGTGGTTGTGAAGTGCTGGAAATTATGGAAGGCAAAAGAACGCATTGGCTGTGGTTTGTTGTGACAATCCATGTATTTTCAGTAGTAGCTGTAGTAGCATCTCTATCGGGATTTTATTCAGACAATGGCTTTGACCAAACAGTGATCCACGAGGAGCTATCCCACCGAGCCAAGCGCGAAGTCCAGCAAGAGATTCTCCATTTGCTCGGTCTTCATCACCGACCTCGACCAAATCTTAACAATGGGCACGGCAGTGTCAATCCGGCGCCAAGATTCTTACTTGACGTGTATCGGTCCTTCACAGAAGAAGATTCCGGTGATTTAAAACTGGAACCAACTTTATTCGAAAACGAGTTTAATATCTCGAGGAACGATGTCCTTGCCATTGATCAGAGTGACCTTATTATGAGCTTTGTCAATCATGGTAATATCAATTATGAAATATAGTTTGTTCATATAATTTGGCAAAATTTGGATAGGTCACAACTTGCGGCATCACAGTCGAGATTCGGTGTTCTGGTTTGATTTATCGGAAATCGCAAATAATGCTGTTCCCTTAAATGCAGAATTACGCGTCTACTTAAAGCTTGGAAACGCTGAAGACGTTATTTACGATGATTTGGGTGAAGTGTCCTTACGGGTTTACCGCTTTTTAGAGGAAGACAGGTAATTTGCCCCTTGATCCATAAACTGAGTAATGATCACTGTTTATCAGAGACGTAATGGAGGAAGAAATATCAATGGCTCGGTTAAACGAAGGTTGGGTCGCGCTAAACGTAACGAAAGCCTTGCAATCGTGGATGACATCGCCCGAAGCCAACAAAGGTCTTCGTCTTTCCGCACATCACGTCTCAGGTGCGTAGGGGCCAGGTGTTTAGCCGTAAGGGCTCAAACTTGGCTCGCTTTCTCACAGTGTTTATTCTATGTCTGAAAAATTCGTAGATGGAGAAATAAGTCCACAAAGCGTGGGGATTGTTGGCTCGAGAGGTGACGAAGATCTTCAGCCGTTCATGGTCGGATATTTTCGCCTGCAAAAAACAAACCAAGATACAAAGGAAGAGGATACTAGTAGCAAACCTGACTGGGAACATTTTTTGAAGCTTCAGCAACAAGAGGAAAATCTGTTGGATGACGAAGAAGACGAGCCAAGGCGCGTTTCCTATCGAAGACGCCGTGCAGCGAACGGAACTGGAAGTAACAAGCGTCGTAATGGCAATAAGGACGTGAGCTACGCTGATGACACCACGGCGTGGAATCCGTATTCTGGTAACAATCTAAAAAAAAATTCAGCGAAAGTCTGTAGCATTGTTTAACATTTACTTCATTAGATTTTGATCCACGGTATGCGAGGAGGAGTTGCCAGAAGAAGAATTTGTACGTCAGTTTCAGAGATCTAGGATGGCATGTAAGGGTTTGCTTTCCATTAGTGAGAAGAGCTTTACTAACCATCAGTTTCGTGTTAACTAGGATTGGATCATTGCTCCTGATGGCTACGCAGCCTTTTATTGCAACGGGGAGTGCTCTTTCCCGCTAAATGCGCACATGAACGCATCCAATCACGCCATTGTCCAAACTTTGGTTCATTTGATGCATCCACATAAGTATCCGAAGCCCTGTTGTGCGCCCATAAAACTAAGCGCTATATCTGTCCTTTATTTTGACGACACGGGGAATGTTATTCTGAAGAAATACCGCAACATGGTTGTGAAGAGTTGCGGCTGTCATTGAACTTGACCATATTCTGTCTTGTATATACCATTCAGCTAACCATTAGGTTCTCCAAAAGCAGGGGAACCTATCTATACCTTTATTAGCCATTCAACAAATAAACATTCTTAAGCAAATAAAACTGCGTGAAACTTTCATTAAGGAAATTGAAAATTCGAACAGAAAAAAGTAGTGAAAAGGAAATAGTAGAGGGATGGGACAGTGTGGACACTTTTCTGTAGTTTATTTTTCACTTCACGTGGAGACAAAACTGTAGCCTAAAACTATACTCGTCACATGGCCTGGTGTCCTGGCTATCAAATGAGGTATGTACGCTTGAAAAACACAAACAACACCAAACACCCATGAAAACTGGAGGCTCCTCCGACTGTCCAAAACAAGATACCGTGGATACAATTTGGACTTGGGTGTAGTGCGATTTGTCCGTGTGTTTTGCCATAAGAAAACTAATAGGTAGCCTTTTTTAAAAATATATAATAGACTTGAAATATCTAAACGAAACTTACCAGTTAGACTCCCTTTCGATATAGGAATCATCCTAGCTCAAGTTAGTGCAAGGAAACTCACGATTTTGTAAAAATGATTATTCACAACAAGAAAAGGCAATGCAAATGGCTGAGTCCAAATCGTACTAAATCATCCCTTTGAAGTTTAAAATCTCGTGCAAAAAAAGGACAGCGATTTTAGAACAAACCTTTGGAGGAGTTATTCTCCAACTTGTCAGCTACATAAAAGTAATGTTTATTTTACTTTTAGATACACATTATGAGTGCTACAACGAAATAATCAGGACCCGTTTCTTACAAAAAGTGCCAAAAATTCAGTTTTTATTTATTTTCTCAAAAACGGTTCAATATTTTTCGACGAAAATTTCCTCATGAAAGCTTCGTCGTATTCACTAAATGTACAATTTTTTCAGATCCAAATCTGAAGTAGTTCATTAGTAATGATTTTTGTACGGTTTGTCCCACGTGTAAACTGTCCCATCCCTCCTCTATTGTAGTAAGAGACAAAAATGGCCTTCACATAAACGAACTGCCTGAAAGTTATAGCTGCATTCATTCCATTATTTTTCATCCAGTTCACATGATCCTTTTAATATTATTAATCCTTTTTTCCGCTACTTGTTATGGTGTTATCAAAAAGAAACTAAACAACACTAGTAAATATCCTCCACTCCAGAGAATAGCATCAACACGTATAATTGTTACATGAGTCTTGCACATAGCAAAACGTTCGAGATGTTTAGTTAGTTTAGAATCGGGTTCGCAGTACAATCTCCAGTAATTCCGTCTAACAATGTTCCCAGAGCTGTAGCGAGCGCGCTCGAATTTTCGCGAGCGATGAGCGCGATTGCTCGTTTCATTATTTTGCGAGCGCGAGCGCAGGCAAACGAGCGCGCGCTCGCGATAGTGGCACCACCATGCAGCTTATACGCGTACTACACAGACATTTATAAATCCTGCACAAACATCACTTTGACTTTGCAATTATTTTCTTATATGAATTTAATTCTTGTCTTAAAGGGCAATGGCCACCAAAAAACAACTTTAACTTATAAAAAAGAGCGAAAAATCTAATTTCCGGATATAAGTGTCTTTCTCTCAGGTGCGAATAATAACGTAGATATTTAGGAAATAAGAAATCTGAAATTTAAATTTTGGCTTCCGTGACGTCACACTTCTCATGGGTGGGAAAAGGCCTAAAATTTGAAAATAAATATCTCCAGAACGGCTGGTCAGAAAAAATCGAAACAAAACTCCCTATGCTTAAAATAATGTGTAGTATAATAACCCATCAAAATATATATGCGTTTTTGGTGTCCATTGTCCAAGGAATTCAAATTTTGGCTTCCGTAACGTCACGCTTCTCATGGCGGGAAAAGGCCAAAAAGTTGGAAATAAATATCTCCAGAGCGGCTGGTCAGAAAAAATCGAACCAAACTTCTTTACTCTAACAATAATGTATACTATAATAATCCGTCAAAATCTTTATATGCGTTTTTGGTGGCCATTGCCCATTCAGAGAAAAGCCAACAAGGCTCAAAATGATTCTGGTCGTCGTAAATTTTGTTACTTAAATGAAGTAGGATCATTTTCTAAAATCAATTTTGGGCCCGTTTTATGTGCATGGAGCATAAGAGCGCACTCAGTTATAAGTTGAATAAAGCAATTGAATGAAACCGAAGTTGAGTTTTTAATAACGAGTGAAACTATAATTAGTTCCTTTAAAGCCACGGTGGAGGCAAAGCGCTTCCTACCCGATAGCATGGGGAGCTTGCGTGGAAGATTTCGCGAGTAGGTCTTAAAATTTTACCGAACTTTCTTTACAGTAAAGTTTTCGCACTTGACTAGCGTGTGGTAAAGCTTGGGTTTTGTGAATCATACAATAGTAAATTATCTGGCTTGAATAATCATATCATAATGATAATATCTGACTTCAAGCCAGATAATTTACAGATCGGAAGAGC
>JAHZNP010000494.1:0-55803 GCA_020615345.1 Triops cancriformis | reverse complement strand
TTGTTGGAGTCAGTTTTCCGAATGCGTTTGAGATAACATTTGGTTGGGTAATGCGTAGTTCTCAGTTGTATCATTTTTGAGATGACACTTCTGGGAAGGGTGACATGTATGATTCCATGGTTTGAGGGTTCCGATACTATGTCTCGAAGGACGTTGGTGCTGTTTTTCCATCTACTCTTCCACTGTTTCATCTTCTGGTAATCTACCCATTTTTGTGCCGCTTCTAATGAGCCAGGGGACTAAACGTACATTAATATCTTAAGTGGACAATACAGAAATGTGAATACCATTTAACTTTCTTGAATAGTACAATTTTTGGTGATTGATATTTTCTTTTATACTTAGATATTTTTCTGTTAAGGAATTCAAACCCATCTTACCGGCTTACCGTATGGCACATTTCATGTACCGCAGTGGAAAACACGGCGAGAATTTTTCTACCTATTTCAATTTTATTTTCATTATGTTGAATTTTTTTGTTGGCTCATTTGTTTCCATGTTCACTTTTTGAAAGAATATCTGTTCCCCGTATTAGTTACTTAAAACATGCATAACTACGAAACCATGCATAGAGTACACGGGTGTGCTGTATTCAGTCTCCATTTCCAAGTTACGTTATGAGCACATTACTGATAGTTTCCTGCTGGTGTTAATCCACTCACATGTAGGCTACCATGCCATTCGCCATTCCCATTTTACATGCAAGTTAATTTCCATTCCGCTTTTATGAGAAAACTTAGTTGGTGAACGATCTTTCATTTTACATCTAGCTCTTCTAACTCGTCGCGTATCATTTTAGCCAAGTTCATCATTCCCTAAAAATGAACCAGTAGCAATACGTAAACAAATGTATCTTATATACCTTATCAACAGAATCGGCGTCTACCATAGAAAAACTTGCACGCAAATAAGGACTTGGTTCGTTTCGTAAGGTGCATACTCTCCCGGGTACGAGTAGAACGTTGTTGATATTCGTCCTCTTTAGCATCATACCGTGTGTATCTTCCAAATTACGAACTTTGATCCAAAGAAAGAATCCGCCTTGGGGCACGTGCCATTCCGCTAAGCCTTTGTCGATAATAGAAACGTCACCGCTAACTCGTAGAATAACAAATATTTGTCACCTGTCAAGTATTTTTCAGCTGTGGCTAACATCAAATCACGCTGTGCCTTATAAAACCTTTTGATAACTTTCGTACGCTCAAAAAAACCGTCGTATTGCCATTTCTTCAAAGTCTCGGATACCATTATCTAGGACAAGAACAAACCCTGAATGCAAGCTTTCAGTTTGAAGATTACTAGGTCTTCACAGAGATCTACAAATATTGTAATACTTGACAAATGGCGGGGGCGTGCTGGGCCGTAACTTCCATGTGTTTTACAATCCTATCAATAAATGCAGGATGTGCTGTGCAGAAGCCAACCTATTTCCCCAAAAGAAAAGAAAACAGTGAATAGTTAGTTTTGAAAGCATATAAAATGATAACGTTTGAAATTTTTGAGCACTTACACGAATTCCCGCGCTCAGAACTTTCGAGAAGGAGTCGCAGCGTATAACACGGCCATCTGTGTCCATTGACAGGAAACTGTGAGACAGTTCATCCGACTCGAAGTTCAAGAAATAGTAAGGGTCGTCTTCAATAATGAGGAAATCATATTCCTGTGCAATTTTATACACTTCTCTCTTCCGGTCTTCGCTCCAGTTGATTCCGGTTGGGTTACTCCCGACAGGAGAGCAATATAGAACCTATGAAACAATTAAAGTAACCTTCACTGGGATCGTTCAACACGTGAAACATCCGAAAGAATCGTTCGTTACTTTGGGAAAGTCTGTCTTCGCATTGCGCGCCAATTCCGGACTGGGCCAGCGAGTTTCCAAGGCTTGCCTAATTGAACTAGGTTTCATTCCATGTTCGTCGCTCTCCACTGTGATATAACGTGGCGAGTATGGATTGATCTATTCTCCAAAGGACGTAAGACAGTTAGACGTGTACAAGAATAAATTACACTCGACGGCATTAATCTGCTTACAATATTGATCGTGCCCGGATAGACATGTTCTTGGATAATGACGTAGTCCCCCATCTCCAAGATCATTTCGAAAGCTTTGGACATGGCATCTTGGCTGCCCAATGTGACGCAAAGATCCCAGCCATCGAAAGCTGGACGGTGAACACGTTCTTGAATTTCTCGCAGCTGAAACTTGAGTGCTGGAATGCTAAAGAAGATATGTTAATCGAATGATTGTTCAGTTAATGACACTGTGAATGGAGTTACGAGACGGCCATTTTCATCACCGTCTCGGAACCCGATTTATCTTTGAAAAAAGAAAAATTATTCCGTTGTTTTTGGCATTCCCACATCGCTCGACGTCGTCGAAAACAAAACCTAAATCTAAGATGGCGACGTTTATTCGAGTAAATCGCGGTCGATGGGATATGTTCCAAGTTCGGTTGACATTCGCGTCACTAGACGTACCAGTGATGTTTCCGTTTCTAGACCATTTCTTTCGAATTTTCTCCGCTCGAAGTGCAACAGAGCTTTTTGCAAGAACACAAAAGAGCATGTGGTCCGTACGACGGAAGAACGGAAAGGAGAAAAAACTATTGGGACTTTGCATTTTTAAATTCCAACATTGCAAGCCCTAAGAAAGATTTATACTGAGAACTGTGTACCACAACGCTTCAAAAGACAACATCCACTCCCATGTTTATCATCAATGGAACTGAATTTAAATACAAACTCCCGGCAGCTTGTTATGCTTTCTTTTCATATATTCCCATAAAAGGCGTAGTTTCCCGATGGACAGGTTTTTCCTATTCTTGCAAAAACCGCGGTTGTTAAGTCGTCTTACAAAAACGAGCCTAGTGAAAGTCCGTGCACTAACGCGACGTCAGTTGCTAGAGCACTGATCGATTTTACTACCGCACCGTGGTATTGTATAAGGACTCCTACTTTTAATAATTCCGTGACCCCCATTAATGCTTCTACAATACGAAATTTCGTTTTGGGCAAGCGAATGGCAACAAGAAAAAGACCATATGCGAACACCACGGGACCGGCTAACAATTAAATTTTCCCATTGTCAGAGCTTTACTGTGAATAAGGAATATTTGGTGAAGGGATGGCGTGGGACACGACTCACTCATGTGACGGCGAATTGCCTGTTATGCTCAATAATTCTTTAAAAAAATCGGGCCCAACAAACCGCCCTATATTTTTTTTGCCGAGTACTGTACAGCAGGCTCCTATAAAAAAAGACCCAAACAAGCCGTCGGATGCCTAACGACCCGGTGGTTTTACGAGCGGCTTCTTTCTTAAGCGTCTGCAGCACGTTCGTGATCCGCAACAAGGCTTCCTCCCACTGGCGTAGGACTTTAGCAATAAGACGGTTTGTTTGGGACGTTTTTTACGAGTACTCTACATCGCGAGACAAATAGAGTGACCTGGCGAGTATACCAGTGGTATATCTAGCGGCTGAACTTGAATTGAGTTCGGAAAAATACATTGTAGTCTCATTTCTTGAGAATGGTAAGAAAAACTGTGGGTAGACTTTCTTCACACGTCGTTAATTACCCTATGGAATTTGTGTATTGCTGCGCTTCGATCATGAGCTGTTCGTCCAAAAAGCAAATATCATCGTTCTCTCGGTACTTGAATTTGGCTTCTTGAAAGGCAAAGCATCCAGGATTTGGAACTCCGGCAGTCAGATTGACTACCGTTGGGGATTTAGGCATGCAATCTAATGTACGGAAGACAAAGTAAGCAAAGACAGACGGGTTGAAATTATGACACGTATTGCATTTGTCCTGGTTTAACTGGCTTACACAATGCTCGTAGGGGAGACGCCTGTCGCGCTGCAGACAGTCGGTTTATGAAACGTTCAGGTTGAATTGACATGTTTCTTTCACAAAGCAGAGTTCTTGGATAAACTAGGATACTTCGTTTTCTTTGACTTCGTTCTTCAAACTGACGGACGTTACAAACGCAGAACCTGACTATACGCTTATCTTGTAGGAAAAAAACTGTTATAGTATCTCTAGATAACAAATTACCTGGGTTGTGCCTCTGCATATACTAAACTGAAATGTGCTGTCACGTACGTGAAGATTTCCATATCTACGTGACCACAGTATAAAGATCTGGGATTTTGCCAGAACGAACTCACTTTGCTTATCACGCAAGGAAAGGAAAATTAAATGTTTATGATGATATAAAATCGGCTGAGAGAATCTTTTGGTTTCATTGTTGTATTTCATAGAGGAGACAACATAAACTTGGACGCAGGGCAACAATAGCGGCATTTCTAAATTCCGCCAGGGGATGGAAACTTACAACTGTTCAGTCGCAATGTCCATTTTCTAATGCTGCAAATTCTTGGACCGGGAGGTTGTATTTACAGCAAACGCCGCCGCTGCAAAGCAATTTAGAGAGAATATGTAACTGACGAAAAAGGGACATCTACGAGCTGTAAACAGTCAATTTTATAGTAAAACGCGCAAGCTACGTGTGAAAATAATAACGGAAAATAACAGAAACTACGTTAAAACTTATAGCGTAACAAGTGTGCTTATATTATGCTCAGGGGCGTCGCGAGGGGGTCTGCTTTGGGGTGGGGGGGTGGGGGGGGTGGAGCCCCTAATTTTACCGACTGTACTTGGAACTTTCCCCGGACGTATTTACGATAATTTTTACAGGCAATTATAGTACTGAAGGCACCTAAGCGTGGTATAAGGCAATCACATGCTCAACGGCGTCAGTGATTTCGCCAAAACTTCTCAGTATTTCGTTAAACAATTTCAATAGTAAGCTTTCGGATCGTTATATGTAGTGCATATCCTTGAATTCGTTTTTTCTAAAAAAAGTTCTTCGTAAATTTGAAAAAGCGAGTCAAAATTCAGCTTTTCTGTAGAAAGCTATTTCCACCATTCGATGGCAAGGTTCACTAGAGCCACTCGATAGTATTCCTTTTACGAAAACAGAATTCAAATCTAACATTTATTTTTTGCGCTGTCATCTAGAAAATTTCAGAAAACAGTTAAGATGATAAATCCGAAACTAACCGACAGATTTGAATTCAGTTTTCGCAAAAAAATAGGTAAACGATGCTTCACTGTACCTTGAGGCCGTATGTTTAAAAATGCTTCTTAAAAAAATGAAATGCGATTCACTTTTTTTACAAATTATCTATAAGCTTTTTAAAGAAAAACTTCGTTCAGCGCGTGATTTCACTATACCACTATTAGGTGCACCGTAGCCTTTAGGTAGGGAATAATGATCTTCTCTACCTGCTTTTACCAATTTTCTAGCTTCTCGTATTCTTTTTTTCTGACAAGATTCAGATGAATATTTTAGTTCTATAAACGGGGATAAAAAGAAGAAAAACTCAAAGAAAATTTCCCCGATGATTCAAATCTGCATTCTCCTTAATTTATTAAGTACGATTCTTGACCTTGCTGAAATGATTGTACGATTGCTGAAAAAAAATACTAAGTTGGAAATTAATAGTCGCGAAATGCTTGAACATAAGCCTTTGTGGGAGCGGCATCCCACAAAGGGAGAATAGTTCGTAATTTGGATATGATTGACGAATTTTCTTTTTATAACATACTTGTCCGTTACGAAGTTGTGTACAAAAACAACAACATATAAATAGCACTTTGCCCGTCCCTGAGAGCGGAGCGCAGTGTTCTATTCAGCAAACTGCGAAGCAAAAACATACCAGTGGACTTCGAAGAAATCTTAGGCTTCGGAAACAGATCAGTGCATGAGCAATTTTTAATACAAAACACCCTTATCAAGTTTATTACACAACGAAGATTGTAGATTTTACCTGATAACGTGAAAACAGTTAAAGCAAGCAAAAAAAAGGAAAGCCGAAGGCGATAATGTGGTGCGATAGCGACACGGTTCGCCTTAAAAATAAAATAAAATAAATAGCACTTACATTTGCCGAGGGTGTTCCCAATTGGGAACAATTATAAATTTTCACTATTGCTTACTATAAGTCACTATTGCTCAGATACTACTGAAGATAAGATGTTCGCTGTTCTTCAGAGCTTGTCGAATTAGACGACTTTTGCGAACATAATTCAAGATATTTAGGGAAAAATGCACTACTCAATTTCATTATTTTTTCCGTCGTAGTAAAACGAAGGCTCATTCCGCTCAAATAAGAAAAATATGAAAAATTGTACAAACAGCGCTGTTAAATTTTAATAATATTTTTTCTGGTTTATTCATTTTTCTAGCATCGCCGACGTAAACAAACTCTTGGCTGCCGCTTTGTTGCAGCGTGTTTTAGGCGTGGGTCCCTCCACCAAACGCGGAAACAAAGCTGGAGGCAAATTGAACGTAGCTTTGCAGAGCGCAGGTGTCGCTAACAGCGCCGCTGCCTCCGCTTTGAACTTGAACTATTCCGATTCAGGTCTTTTCGGTATCGTGACACTTACGGCTCCCTAGAATGCCGATAAGGCAGTCATCCTCAACTTGAATGCACCTCTATTTCTTATTTAATTTATTTTTAGGTCTTGGGGGCAACGGTTAAATCTTTGTGATCTGTCAAAGTTAGCGCAGTTGATTTGGCCCGTGCCACAACTCAGTTGAAGGCCGATTTATTGTTGGCCGAAGAAAGTGGCGATTTAGTTTCGGAAGAATCGGCGTTCCAAGCTGCCTCTCGTGGCCAAATTACCAGTGCACAAGAACTCATTGCCACAGATGACAAAATTACATCCGATCAAGTCAATGCGGTGAGTAAATATTAAATTATGAACTGTAGTCATTTTTCTTGTTTGGTAAATTTTTGTAGTTGGCCCCAAGTTTCGTCGGGCAAATTGGCTCTCAGTGCATTGGGTAACTTGACTTACACTTCTTACATTGACCAGTTGTAAAGAGCAGATGCTTGTCAAGTAGTAGGAACACTGGCTGAGTTTTGACGTGTAAAGGAATGAATACAGAAAAGGTTACATAGTTATTGGCAGTGTATTGAAAAGTGTAATTAACATTCACCAATATAATCCATAGATATAAGTGAAAAAGAGGATCGTTATAAAATTCACAACTCATACTTAAGGCGGTTCTTTTGTGCATATAAATTTACGGGAATGAAAAAGCTTTTCTATATGCCGTTCATTAACAACGATTGGAACATTTCATTAAACTTCACTTCGTCTTTCTGAAGTACTTGACTGAGCATGGACTGAATTGCTAACTTGAGGGTCTCTGCCAACTGTTGCGCACTGTAAGGCTCGTCCAACGGAGGAACGTGAATGAAGGCAGTCCTCGCACGGTCAATATGTAACGAGGAGTAATACGTAAAATCGCACAGGTACCTAAATAAAAAAAGGATAAGATTATTTAGATCTATCCAGCAAGTGTCCGGCTTCAGGAAAAAAAGCTTAGAAAAATGGCCTGAAAAGTACCGTACTATGTACACAGTACGTGTCCAAAGTACAGTACTAGACCCTTGCCTGTAATTGGCAGTTCATTTTGCCGCAAGCCCGCGATTGGCGTTTCACCAGCAATTGGCAAAGTGAATGTCGTGTATTTAGAATACTATTTGTTCCTGACAAGATTTTCTTCCCGAAGAGAAAAGAAAAACTTACCGTCCTGGATCACGAGAAACACATGCAATTGCTTTGCTCTTTTCGCTGACTTCTGCACACACCTGATCCATATTAATATCCGATACGATGCAAGAAGGCCCGTCTTTGACGCAAACGCCATTTTCACAAATGGAATTATCGGACACCTCATGGTCCTCCCTAAAAGTGAAGTTTCATCACGAGAATATACATAATCAATAAAGGAATAGACCTGTCGTTTTCGACAACCGGTGTCTGGCCTTTTATGTCGGGCCTGGTGTAAGTACCATTAAAACCTTGCTGTTCGAGACATACTTCGGAGGTTACTCCCGATACGCCAACATGCACGACAAGCTAGAAAGAAAACGATTTGAATATTACGGGGTGTAAATGAGATTTACGGGTTTCTTTAGTGTTTACTCTGGGTTTATACGTATCCCATAGCTTCGGGATATTCTCTTGAATGTAAGCGTACTCTACTGGTATCTGTTTGATTACTAGCTGGACACCCAATTCCTCTCCTAGTCCAAGAGTAGGTAAAAGTTTTACGGCTTCCCAACTAGCATTCACCGAATGTTCTCCGAAGGGCCCAAAGCCGGTGACCAAAACAACGTCTCGTTCAGGTAATGTATCTAAATAATAGGATATTACACAGTGTGAATTTTATTTAAGTAACGTAGTGGAAATTTGCTATACTTTCAGAGTTCTCCATCTCGGGTAAGTAACCAAGTAGCACTCAGGCTTTTTAAGCGTCTAAAAAGCATCGACTCGTCTACTAGACGTCTTTTTACATGCGTGTGCCACTTGGGTATATGTGTCAAATCGTTATCGGTTCAATAGGCTATTTGAGATAGCGCAGGCGCTTTAGGAAGTCCGTAAACCAGACAAATTAATTCTATGTCAACAACATAACTCCCTCCATTTACGCCATTTATTGGTTCCGAGAAAACAAACGTAAATGAAACCGCCCAAATCGAACTGTCTTTTAGATACGGATATGTTCCGTATTTTCAGAGTTCACTTATAGTGAAGAAGAAAAAAGAAGCCGACTACAGTAATTTTATTGTTGATTTGTACAAAAGGTAAGAATAGTATTGACATAATGCAGTGTAATTACGTTTAATTTACGTATAGCTAAAAACTGTAAACCTGCATGACTTTCATGAATCGTATTCTTCTGGATTCTTCGACGGCTTTCAATGCGTGTACTATTGCACAGCGGTGACCTCCGTTATCAGCTTAATTATTTAAAAAATGTTTTTTTTCGCGGGAACCTAGACAGCTTGATCTTATTACTTTACATGCTTAGACATGCGTAGAACCATGTATCATACCTGTATATATTTCTGTAGGCGTATATGGTTAGGTACAGTACAATACTCGGCAAATAAAAATCGACGTTAGCATACGGCGGTTTGTTGGGCCGTTTTCTTTACGAGTACTGTACGCGTATATGTTCAAATGCCTCACGACATACAGCTGAAGAGCACGCAGCCCAAACGTTCTTTTTCGTTGTCTTCGATATAAATGAAACTCAATGTCTTCTGTATAAAGGAAACCCAATGCAATGAGGTCGGACGCGGGATTCATACCAATACACGGAAATTTAAAAAAAAAATGCGCGTGGAAAAAATTGTAGTTAAACAACTTCGTTTATTTTTACTTTTGGTCATATATAATGTTGAGTAGTACTTTCCCTTTTTACCATTTGTACCACCCAATCCTATAAAATTTTAGGTTGAGAATTAAGCCATCCAAAAAGATCATGGTAAACCTCACAATGGGAATTATTCGTTGGTATGAAAGAGACAGAAAAAAATTCAAACGCCATATTAACTTTCGGAATATCTTTTAAGTTCTTACGAAATAGATTAGTTACAACACTAACAGAACACCTAGGGCATTTCCCCCCTCTGGTGCATATTTTCCTTTCAGGAAAATCTCCTTATATTGCATTACGAATCCCAACAACCATTCAAAACATATTACATCTTCACAATTAAGAAAAGGCACTCTTGGATATACATCGAAAGACAACGGACGCAATGAACATTCACGAACAAGTTTAAAATAACAAATAATAAGGATAGTAAAAAGACAAAGTAAACGATTCAAAATTTTCCGTTGATAACAACTCTTCAAATCGACCGCGATCCACTGCGCACCCAAAAAGCCTCCAAGTTGCGCCCTTACTTCCAACACGGCATATGTAATTACGGACCAAAACCATTCCTTGTTTTGAAAAACAAAACAGCTTAATAATGACGGAGTCCACTAAATACCCACGCTACCCCACTCATGCCACGGGACCCCACAAATCTGTTCATATTTCGTTCTCCCATAAGCAGATTTAGTACTTACCTCACATTGGGATTATGGAATCCTCGAACCATTTGAACTTGTTCAGCTCCTGGTTGTCCTCGCTGCAACAGATTCGGTAGATGAGGCAAAAGGTTGTTAATCGGTTCAGTTTGCAATCTTGCCAGAGCAACAGGTGCTGGAATATTCGGTAGGACTTGATCAAATCTCACGCCAGGATTCCGCTGCTCCAACTCCTGCCGGGTCCTGCGCGCTTGTTCATGGACTTCTTGCTGATGCATAGCTTCTGTGTTTGTCCACAAAGGACACCTGAACGAAGTGATCCAATCAAGAGTACTGTACTGTACATTGTACGGTCAACAATTCTGCCAATGATTTTTCAATTCGTTTAAAAGTGAAAACGATAAATTGACTTTAATTATGGTTATTTCTGAGTAAAAAGTTTTGTAAAAAAATATAACTTCAAATTACACATCCAAAAACGAATTATTATACACAAAATTTCCCTGGATTGAGAGGTAAACACTTCTAAGCCTAAGTCTTTTTCTTTACTTAGGTACTAAACCAAAAAAATCTAAATTAACGCAAAACCAAATCAAATTCTTGCGTTCTTTCCGAACTCGGGCTTACTTTCCAGTATAAGAACCTTGGCCGTCAAAGTGAGAGTAATCTTTGACTTCTTTTCGGCAGATATAGCATGAGAGGGCTCCACATGGACACACTATCTTATTACACCCATCACTCTTTACATACTTCTTTTGGCAGCGTGGACATTCTCTGTAATACGTGGAAGAATAACCCTTATTAAACTAAGCAATACCTTCCATACAAAAAAGCAACGACTGTTTCAAATAAATGCACAAAAAGCTCGTCAGGACAAATCACATACTACTGTGTTTTGATAAAAAGAAAAATCATGAATACCTCAACAAAGCTTCTGTCATCTTATCTTCCATGTAAGTTCTCAATTTGTCGAGCTTTTTGGATGTAATTAACTCCTGGCAACTTAAGGGAATATGGGCTTCTTCTTGACACAACCTAAACGTTTTCATTTTGTTTGAGATGTGGAATGCTTGAACTTCACCAACGATTGGTTTTCTATAAGTAATTAACCTGCACGATGCTTTCGAGCATTCCGGGTTAAGGCATTGGAAGACCTTATCTCCCTCAGGCGGAATGGCTGCAAAATCACAGAACGGACACATCTCCAAACCATCGATGTTGGCACACGCAATCTCCTCTGCTTGCAGACGACGCATAAGCCGTTTAAACACTTGGGATTTGAGTACAACCTGTTGAAGACAATACAGTTAACCACTGCATCGTTCTTTCTCTACTGAGACCGAGCCTTACTTGAAATTCCTGGGGCTGGAACTCTTGATCACAAGAAGGGTCGAGACAAGGAAAATGACATTTCACCATCCCCATTATTTCTTCCACATGTCTGGTAAAGAAATGTTTAACTCTTACTACACGCGCAAGATTTCTTACACCTTACCTCCGAACGCAGCTCTTGCAGAACATATGTTTGGCTGGGCAGCTAATAAAATCCATCGCTATTAACTCATTTTCGCAGCAGATGGTACATTCGAGGAACTGATTGTTCTGCCTGGCCTCTAAAAGTGCTTGATTCCGTGCTTCCTGCTTTTCTTCAAGGATTTTCCGTATTTCGTGCTCCACCCGCACGAAATTCAGCTAAAAACCGAAACCAGACAAGTCTCATATTATCCTCAACCCACGAACGCTCATTTGTTCACTAGAAATACTATCTACAGTTTTGCCTTACAAGTTTAAATCAAACAAAATTGACAACGATGAGTATTCATAAATGTTAATCTTGAAAATTATCAGAAAAAATGTTAGCATTTAAACAAGGAAAAGCAAACACGCTTACTTCTTCAATTAACCTTGGAGAGGTAAAACTTCCAACTTTGTTCAACTCGGATTGTCTTCGTTGTATCTTGCGTTTAGGTAAATTATTCGTCCGTAGACTATTACACATAAGAACAGCGTTTCCCCGATGTTGAATGACAGCTCTTTGAATATCTCGTTCATAAGCCAAGGGGAACTCTTTGCGCAGGTAGAACTTTACCTCAGATAAATATTTCGCTTCCAGTTCGGCTGACAGGTTGAGGTTCCGTTTGGGGTCGTAAAAATAGCCAATGGGATCTTCGTAATTCTCCAGAAAGTCATCGGCAGACCATACTTTCTTAGTTAATTCCGCAGTACGTTGTCTCTTGTGAAATTCCGCAATGGTTGGACGCGAATTCGGATTCTCAAGCACACGAGCAACGAAACCTTGAACACGCAGTTCGCACCCGTTAAAAGCTGATATTTCCGCTTCCAGATATTCCGGGTCTATATTAGGGAAAATCTCAACTGCGCTAGCGACCTGCTCTTCCACGACTTTGTTTAACAGCGTTTGTCGCAGACAAGCGATATTCGTGGCATTCTTCGCGCCAGGTTCGGATTTGGGGACGAGCCACTCTTCGTGTAATGTTGGAAACCCCGATCTGAGATTGTTAACGAGTAACGTTGGACTAGTATGCTGCTCGTCGTTCCAACCCCGTTCGACTAACTCGGCCGCTTGATGAGCCGCACACAATACATGTACTGTAGGAAACTCTTGAGTAATTAACCGATAGAGAGTTTTTGCGCGCTCGATTTTCGCGTCGCAGAGATTCTCGTCTTCTTCATCAAGAAGCTCGTCGTTCGATACAATACTGATGTTAGTAGACTCTGTTGGTGGTGAATTCGGTTTTGCGGGTTTCACTAAGGCTTTGCCTTTAGCCGGAGCGCGGGTCGAGTTCTTAGCGGCTGGGTTCGTATCGCCGGACTTTTCCTTTTTGCTGGCTCCATGGTTTGAAGTTAAACGTGAATCGTTTACCTTTCTGCGCCTGACAGCATCAGGTTGCGCCCCACGAGTTAAAACGTTGTTGTTATCGGTCGTCGTCAAAATTCCGTTTACAGCCTTTTTCTTTACTAGGACTAGTGCTTTGGGACCATTGGAGATTTTTGAGGACGTGGCGACAGCTCTGGGCTCCTCTGGTACCTTGCTATCTGGTTTCATTCCATTTACGGCCTTTGCGGAAGAGGAGTCTCCATCTAGTACAATATAAAATTAGTTAATCTTTGTTTTTATTAGTTGGGAGTATTTCTTTGACGCTTTCCATTTTGAATAAATAAGGTACTCGCTTGTTTTCACGATTCCTAAGTAGGACTGAGTTTCAATTAAAGATAAATGGGCGCTAGGGTATACAAAAAGGTTTACTTTAAAAATAAGTGCTCAGCCGAAGGTAGCAAAAAAACAAAGTTAAAAATAAATTAATACGAATTAGTAGCGCAGTTAACTTTTTAATTCAAAGAAAGAACGATATACTTTTTAATTGAAAGAAAGAGAGACATGTCGTACCTTCAGTTCTGGATGAAACTTCACTTTTTTTCATACGTTTTGCCTTTAGAGGTCTTTCCTCGGCTTCGAGTACATTTTTGAAATTGATGTTCTGCGGGTTTCCGGTACTTGTGGCAGTTTGGAGTTCTATTTCGTTATCCAACAGATGATTTATTACAAGTCTAACACGATCTTCTCGTTGCCGATAATGCCACAGACAACTGCGCACTTTGGCTTCAGGTACATCAGGTAAGATTTGGGATAGCTCGCGGAAGTCCCAATCAAGCGTAGGATCGTTGTGATCTTCATCACTAATCATTAACAAAACATCGTTCAAATTATCATTCATAGCGGTTGCAAGCCTTGGCTTCAAGAGACTAACAGAAAAGCCTCCATTGCTGGTATCTTTGGCAACCACTCCTGCAACCAAACTAGGACCAGCCCCGATAACTGAATCCTTTTTCTTGAACTCGTTGCACACTTCCGGAGATTCGAACTGGGGCAAAAGATTCGTTTTGACCTGAAATGGCTTTGTACCTCCGCTGGGGTTAAACTGAAAAGGTGGTGGAGGCGGAGACCCACCTCCCTCTGTCTCCATACGTTTTTTTTCTTGTTCAAAGTAGTTTCTGGCTAGTTGCAAACGTTCTGTTTCATCTCGATGGGCTCGTAAAAAAATATAGATTTCATTGTACGTCAACGTCGTATACTCTTTCCGCAAAAGAAGGGTTTCTCTGTCCAGAATTATGTCCATTTGGACGTCGTTCGGGTTTCGAATGGATTGGGGCTGATCATGGTGAAATTGATTCGGAGCGTATGCTGCTCGCTCCGGTGTCAGATCTGCTGGAAAGGAATACAGAGATGTGGAATGTTCTTGCCAGTTTTGAACTTGCGTCGGGTCAGTAAGGGCTATGCCGATAGCCTCTTCTAATTCTAGAATGACCAAATCTACTCGGTGTTCTTCGTGAATGTGTACTGCCAACATCTCTTTGAGGGTCCCATTGTCTATAGAAGATCCCACGTTATTGTATGCCAATACTGCACGAGTCCTAGCTACATCAGCTTCTAGGGAATTTTCCTCCATATCAGCCGTGTATTTACTCCGGCTGGCCTACGGGGAATTAGAAACCAGCGATCAAACTGCGATCAAGACAAGTTTCACTGAAATAAATATAGACGCTACGTTACATGTTATTTCCTAATCATTTTTATTAAAACTTACTTAAATGTACTCTGGAACATCGCAGAGCGGAACCATTTGTTTTCAAGTTCGAACTTTCTATAAGCAGTCTCGCGGGAAAAGATTCAACAACGTTTAAGAATGTATCGATTCCTTCGATACCATCGGCTAATAAATTTCGATGACAGGCCCATTTGGCGGGAAAGCATTCCACCGTTCGACATCCTATAGATAAAAATATATTTTGATTAACTCTCAATATTTGTGAATATAGAAATTACTACCTTACAATTTTATTTCACTGTATTTCTCACGCTTCTCTTCGTCACTCTTTGAGTGTAATTTTCCCTACCAGTGACATCTTCTGTCTATTTCATTATTTAAATTTCTCAGCCGCGTGAAAAGCATTCGCGTAAACTGAGATAGCGTAGAAGGTGGGATTTTTATTTACGGAATCTTCAGTTATCCAGAACTCACAGAGTCCTATGTGTCCAAAACCGATTCAGATATCCGATTATCAAACGGACGTAGCAATTTCCCGTTTACGAGACTGGCCGGACGACACGGTTCATTCCCAATTTCAACAACTGTTAAATATAATCT
Organism: Triops cancriformis; assembly: GCA_020615345.1. NCBI lineage: Eukaryota > Metazoa > Arthropoda > Branchiopoda > Notostraca > Triopsidae > Triops > Triops cancriformis. The sequence continues at coordinate 40,730 of JAHZNP010000494.1, read as the reverse complement.
GGAATTATTCAGTTCGCTAAAAATTAAGCCTAGATTCTTAGTTCCTGATTGATATGTAGGGATATTGAACTGAATTGATATTAACCGAAATTAAAAATTCAAGGAGTCCATTTTCGAATAAACGCTTTTCGAATCCTCCCCCCGACTGTTGCGTGACGTCATACTAGTAAACAAGCATGATATAGTGAATTCATTTCAAGATTTTGCTGTGTCACAGTTCGGGTGGTAAGTTTCATTATTTCCAGAACATAAGGAAGTATGTATATAGTATCTACCTACGACCTTAGGAGACAGTCCTTGGTGTTGAGGGGGCTTTGGATGTGCGACGGATTTCTAATCGTTTTTCGACGCTAAATCGCTTCAGTAGACCGGCTTGGAGCGACCTATTACAAGCCCTAGTTCAAGGCTGTTACGGTAATTAGTAGCTCTATTTTTGGACAACGGGCTCTTCTTTTCAGTTTGACAATGAACCAGTAACATCCTAACCCATTTTCTCTATTGGCACTTCCGCTCTACACTCTCGTCAACTTATTTTTTAAATACTTGATCTACCCACACAGTTTACTAATGGGACTTGGCAGTGCAAACTTGGCTTCGCGTTCTCATTTCGCGTCCTTTTTTTTCACTTTCTCATCTTTTCTTTTGAAAGTTAGTTTTTCCTCCGCATCTGTATTTCTATCGAGCCAGGCAAGTCGGTTACATTGGGTTTCTGGCAGCTACGTAAAAAAAGGGGGGTAGCTTGCGATTTTTACCAAGGCGTACACATGACTGCTGCAGTATGTGTGGAATATTTTAGCCTTGACTCAGTTTAAGGTGCTGTGTAAAGCGGAGTAGAGTGTGGGAGGTTCCCCGAAACAAACGACTGTATTTAAGCAGGAGCTGGTGGACATTTACTTTACTCATCTTTTGCCTCACCAATCTGGATTTTCACTTGCTTTCTCTAACAGCGCGAAAGTGTTCTAGTGGTTTTGAACCTGATTATCTCCCTTTTTTTAACGAGTCTACCCTCCCACTTTTTTCTACCATGGCCTCTGGACTGCTTGTCATGGCAAGTCAAAACTGTCTAATCCGTGACGTGCTTTGCTTTCCATAACCACCTTCTTTATTATCGCTTGCTTTTTTATTTACCAATTACTTTTTTTTCGTAGAATCCAGCGCGCAGAATGGAAGTTAGTGAAGAACTCGCTGCTGTGCAGTTACACATTTACGATTTGAGTCAAGGTATGGCTCAAGCTATGTCTGCCGCATTTTTGGGTAATCTTCTGCGTTTTGTATATGTCTTCAAGTTTTAACGCCTGTCATTATTATTAGGCAGAAGCATACCCGGCATATGGCACACGGGGATTGTAGTATATGGCCGTGAATATTTCTTCGGCGGAGGTGGTGTTCAATCCTGTCCTCCGGTAAATTGCCTTTATTTACCCACTTTTGTCCCAATCTGCACATGTGTAACACACAAAAGGGTGCGATAAAAGGTAAAGCGAGATTCCTGTACGAATGACGTGAAGTTACCCACCTAATCGTCGCCATGTGGGTCGAGTCAACAGCTATATTTAGTTTGTTACGGCTTACGCCTTTATTCTCAGTTCCCCCACATGCATCCCTTCATCGTTCTGTCCTGTCTTTTGGGGTCGAGTAAAAATAGCTTCGCGATACTTGAGCAAAAGGGGCCAGCAGTTCGAGTTCGGACAGGGAGCAAAGCTTTAGTAGGCAGTTTGCCTCGATTCTAACTTGCTTAAATTTGTGGAAATTCTCGCCTGGTGCTAACATAAGTTCTTGTTGGGGATTATCTGACTTTAGGGTGGAACATTGTTGGGAAAACCTCAACAGATTCATCGACTAGGTGAAACCCAAATCCCGTACACCATCTTTTACGAGTATTTACAGGGCTTAAGCGAGTCGGTTTTCAGGTAAAAACACAGAAAATATCGTTCGTTGGCCTTAAAGGATTGTTTCTTCTGATGTAGGGCGCAAGCATACGATTTATTTAACCATAATTGCAATAACTTCAGCAACGAAGTTGCGGTTTTCCTTTGTGGCATCACTATTCCTCAACATATCTTGGACTTGCCGGCCGAAGTTCTCAACACGTAAGTTGTGGTCTTAACTTTTGTTATGTGAGTGACAGAAAGTACCGGAAATGGTTTCTAGACCGCTTGGACAAAGTCTCAAGCCGTTTTTGGCCGGGCTCGCGGTGCAGCCAGAATCGGTTGGTGCCTTTCCAATTTATTCGGGGTCTCGGCAACGTGAACCTTCTCCCGGCGAGATTGAATTGGAAGCTGCGATCGAAGAAGCTAGGTAACAATTCATAAATTACTTTTCTGTTCACGTGAATAGTTTCTAAACGAATAAGTTTTCATTAGACGTGCAGTTATGTCGACTTGGTAGATATGGGAGTATTTTTAGAGTATTTTTTTATTGATAGTTATTTTTTAAAACGTTGTTCCTTGTAGAAAACATAGCTACATATCTTATAGAAGTTTTATTCAACATGAAATGTAAAAAAAATATTCTAGTGTATCCAGGCGTGAATCGAAGGATTTTGCTGAATATTATGTATTACATTAATAGCAATTTTTTATGTGTTAGGCGTGAATCTTTAGCATTAGAAGAAAGACGATCTTCTATCATCGAAAAAATCGAAAAACGCGAAAGGAAGAAGAAAAAACATCACAAGAAACACCATTCCCATAAATCGAATTCAGAAGAATCAGGATCCAACCCAGGAAGTGCAGAGGCCACTCCTTCTTCCAGTCCCCGTGCCGGTTCCTCACTCCCGCCTGAGTCCGCATCCTCTTCATTCGCCGCCCGTGCAAACAGAATGGCCGAAGACGCAGTTGCAGCCTTAACGGAATGCGAGCAAGAAGAGAAGAAACCCCGCGATCCACCAATCACCTTCAAAGACGCGGTCGATGTAAGGAAGTTATTTTTACATTGTTCCCCTTTTGCTAAAACGGTTACGGAACTTCTGTAGATCAAAGCCGAGTTCGAAGCCCTCGTGCAAGCCATTGAACCCCACATGATCGAAGACGATGCTCAAGCCTTGGATGAACTGAAACAATATGTTATCGATGACGAAGGATCATGGGCGCTTGGAGACAACTTTTTGTCTTTTATTGGTAAACTATAAGATTTTTCTTTTTGGAAAAAAATAAAGTGTTTATTCTATAAATCTTGTCTCGTTTATAGCCCACATTTTGCAAGATCCTACCTTTGATGTTCACTGCCGAGTCAAGTTGTTGAATGTCTTAGCTGTGGCAGCTTTGAAAGATGACGTCATTCTTATTTTGCATCAGGACCGTCGAGACCATGTCATTATGAATTTTGCTCAAAACATTGATCGGGTGAGCAAAGAGGAACAAGAAGCCGTTGCTTTGCTGGTAAAGAAAAAGACTTAAAAATCTATTCCAGCTAGACCGTAATATTGCTACACGTACTTTTTCTTCACAGATTTGCAATTTGTTTACAAACACCAATACCTCCGAATGGTTGTTATACATCTCGGAATGGGCCGGTCTTGGCTCTAACAGCTTGAGCAATATTCGCGTGACTACCAAGGTAGCCGTAACTGCATTGTTGGCCGACACTCAAGTCTTGCAAGACCGAGGTTCTGCCATTATGCATAACTTGGCCACCAAGGAGGTAAAAACCGTGGTAATGTATACACTTTAAATCTAAGCATGGCAAGACGAGGTAATTTACCGTTGTTGTTTTAATAACCTTCGTTAATCCTCGGTGCCTGCGTAGTAACATTTAAAGTGTGTGCGCCCTACCAAATATTAACTTGGAAGCATGTTTGAGTGCCAGCTTTTCTTCGATTTTCCTTACAGAAAATATCTCGCTCACGTGATTTTGCCAGTATGTTACCCCAAGGAGCGCTAAACAAGGTTAGAACTAACATTTTTCTTTGTTGCCTGTATTATTATTATTTAATTTGTATGTGTGTGCGTAACACTAGTTGACATAAAGTACTGCAACTTTTGTGCCGCGTCACTGAATGCCAAGTGTGTTACACAAGAGTCTAATAGTCGGTCTTCGGTAGGTTTTCGATGACGTGGCTACGGAGCTGGCAATGGCCATTTTGCAATTCTTCGTCTCATCGCAGCCCGAAGAATGGGTATATCGATGCATGAAAGCCCTACTGCGTTTCGCTTACCTTGGACACAGCGAAGTGCCTGCCTTGATCAAGATGATCGGTCCGGACCCTGCACAGTTCAAAGGCATGTCCCAACGAGTTGACGAGATTATTGAGCCCCTGTGTGACCGTTTGAGGTCTGTCCGTGGCTTTGACTGATTTTTTTTATGTAATGAAGGTGCTTTATACGACCTAATGCCAAGGAATTGTATATGCTTTCTTTAATCCTCTTGTTCAATCTAACTTATCAAGTCGGTCAAATAAATATCGATTTGGGAAATTCTGCAGTCGTATATACATTTATTCTAGTTTCGGTCGTTTGGAGGCAACAATGGCTCGATAACTTTGTACGGCACGTTCTCGTTCTTGTTCCAGCGCAAGACGCTGTGACGAGGGTAAGTCTTTCTGCTTAATGGGACGTTTGGCACTGGATGGTGAAGACGCTGGAAGCATTTGTTTTAGCAACAGGTCACGTTTACCAGGCTACGAAAGAAAATAATTAAGCCTATTTAATTTTGAAAGTTGATTTGATTACCTTCGGAACTCGGGGTTCTTTGGCGCCTTTGACAGGAAAGAGCGGTGGAGCTTCGGCCACCTCACCAAATTTGATTTCGTCCTTGAGATAACTGAAATCGTCATTTTTTGTGTCCCGTTTCCGTTCTTCTTTCGCTTGTTTCTTCACCAATAGCGCTTTTTTTTTAGTTTCTTTGGCAGCGGCAGCCAGACGTTCCTTTTTGCGTTGCAGTTTCAATTGTCTTCTATTCGCAGGCTTGGCTGCATTGTCCATAAGTTCATCCTTTTTACGCTTTTGCACTTGCATTTCACCAGTTTCCACATTTGGTATCACGTCGACGTCGTATTTCTTCTCAAAGGCGGCTTTTTTCAAGAAATCCTTAAGACAAGTGTTATATTAGTCAAGAGGAAGAGTATAAATGCATGGTATATACTCTGGCAATCATCTCAGTTCTGTATAGGAAGTGTTTATCATCCTCTCCAGGCATTTGCTCGAAAATGGGAATAGGCTTAAGAGGTTTTTCCATGCCTTTAACGGGCTTTTCCGTGTAATCCATGTTAGAAGAACTGATTGCTTTCTTCTTTTTGGGGAGTATTTTCTTTTCTTTCGGGAGAGACTCCAAGGACAGTAATCCCTTATCTTTCATCTTCATCAAACGCTGTAGCGTTTTAGGAACTTCTTGATCTTCTACGTCAACTGGCGGTGCGTTGATGGCGTCTTTGATTCTATACAAGATTACATAATAAGAAATTACGCAAACGAGACTTTAAACTTTACTTATCGAATCGCGTTTTCTGCTGTAACTCAGGGTCTTTAACTCCATGGTGTTTACGTGCTGGAATTTTTCTCCCCATTGTTGCAATCGAAGGATTTGGCAAAGTTACACACGTGGGTTTCGCTTACAAATGTCGATTGTGCGAGTGTACTCCCGAGATGTGGCAGCCCACTTCCCCGGATAGCGGGACAATACTAGAGACCTACTTGGATGTGTGCTAGAAATGGTCTACCGTATCCTGCTTTACTATGGGTGCATTTTAGCGTGAACTGATCCGTTCGCCAGTTCTCTTCTCCGTTGACAATAAAACGACCGTTGAGCAAGTCTGCGTTCAACTAATCAGTTCCAACTTGCGTTGACACTAAAACGCCCGTGCAGCGCTGTTTTATGTAAACATTGGAGTCCTCTCCATGTCCCGTGTTTCTGTCTTGTTTAATCCTTTTAATTAGTCATTGAACCGAAGTCTTTATTATCTGTCACGTAATGGATGGCGACTTGGGTTGGAGCAATATTTCCTACTTGCGTACTGAATTATCAGGTCCGGACCCAGTAAGTGTTGGATAGACTATTGAATTTTACCGCTAATACTAGATGGCATAAGCATGCATATATCTCGATTAAATCGTCCGTCTGAAAATGTTGCGTATTCTATTAGATGTTTACGTAACTCTGTTAAATTGTTTGTCTCGTGTGGCACAGTAAATCAGTCAGTTCGATTCTGTTTAATTACAAAAGTTAACTGAAAATTGTGCAAACATTTCAAACTGGAGAAAGGTAACAAAGTCTGTCTCATGTATTTATTAATTTCCCGCCGTAGCTCATTGCGTTGACCAGACGTTGAATAAACATTCGACCACTAGCTACCGGATGGTAGGTACATAACTCGCGTAAGTGAAAAGCATTCTTTCATGACTGCCTTAGTATGCATTCTGCCGTGCTCTCGCGGTTACCGAGAAGTTCTTTTGGTCTCTCGTGTTTCTTACGGCGACAAAAAGCATTATGTGCTCCTCACAGTAGGCTATCCATATTGAAATGACGCAATACAAATTAATCGACACGAGCCTTTTATTGCAGAACCAAAAGTAGACAAGCCTGCCGAAAAGGGCGATGACAAGCCCGGATTAATGAATATGCATAGGATATCCAATATGAAAGACACTTCAATAGATGTTTCACCGCTGTATTGGCGCTGGGCCTTGGAAGGTGAAAATCACATTGACACAAGCTATGATCACCTTCAGGAAGCCCTTCCCATTCCCGTTGCAGCATCCGTACCTGAAGTTTCAGCACAAGTGCCGCACATAGAAAAGGCGCCGCCTCCTGATCCTCCCGTAACATGTTGCATGTCCGGTTGTGCTAATTGTGTATGGATCCAATATGCCGACGCACTTCGTGATTACTACAAGGATGGTGGTGAAGCAGCTCGCAAAGCCATAGAAGAAAACGTCTTGGATCCTAGTCTCAAAGCTTATCTCTTAACGGAAGTCAAATAATGTATTTTTTCTTGTAACGTAAATCAATAAAAGTCATTGAACAAAAAGACGACAGCTTGTTGACGCTTAAAAGAGTCGTTGCAAAGCCCAGTGGCCAAGTAAAGCCGCTAAAGTAAATAAGAAAGGGAAACTGGCCGTTGATGGGGCACTGTTTGAATTACACACGTCCTCCTTAGCGCAGTTATCGGCCATGTCACCGTACCGCTTTAAGAAGGCATCTACAGAACAAAGCTGACCCTCGCAGCCTGGTAGTGTAACGAGCTCCTCTTTGAGATACGTTTGCACTTTGTAGCCATCAGTGCATTGGTAGAGCACGAAAGCCAAGTTGGCCGAGAACGGATTCAGGAACGAAGTGCGCCATTGACGTTGAGCTATACGTTCGTAATTACTCGACGCTGGGGCTTGCTCATCTCGGGCTATTCCCATGCGGGCCAGAAAGCGCAATATCCCTTCGGCCTCCGTGAAGTAGAAAACACCCTTGACGGTATTCTCGCCGTCTCCTTTGACTTTCCTCCTAAAACGTAGATGCATTCAAAGTTTAGACACATTCACGGTGACAAACTGTGGTTCGTTCATAAAATACCTCACGCGGGTAACGAAGTCTTCCAGTAAGGGACATGCTTGCTTGTAGTTAATTTCGTGTCCGTAGCCGTTAAGATAGTACGCCTGTAAGTCTTCTGCATATTCGAGAATCTACGCATAATTGTGTGAATTACTATGATACAAGATTTGGGGGGAAGTTTGAGTTTTTTTTTTACTTTGAGGTTTTCTTCATTGAAAGCGGCACACCAGGGTGAAATGAGTTCTAGAAACCATACTTTTTCATAGCGACACGCGTCGTAGATTAAAAGCAAGTCAGCTGGAAAGAAAAGAGAGGATTTCTCTCGGTTCTTTTTTTCATATATTGAAACATACCAGTAGATATATTATATTGAAAGCCCAAGCGTGCTATGACGTCTAACAGCAGATTGTGCTGAAATATGGCCCCTTTTTCAAATTTTTCGAACTCGGATATGGCCTCGGGATTATTGCCGACTTTTTCGTTCCACATCGAGCAGTTGCTGTAGAACTAAGGTTTTACTTTTATTAGCATTGCTTTTTTAAAGGAATATTTGAACAGGTACGAATACCTGTAAAAGCGGGTCGTTGAGCCCTGCTTGATTGAGAACGGCATTATCAATATCGAATATACCTCTTGAAAAGGCACGAGCTGAAGATTGAGAAGCCTTATTGGGTAGGTGTCGAATCTAAAACATGCACCATGCGAAAAATAAAAGAAAAAATTGCGTGTCCGCTGGAAACGGAAATGCGTCGTTTTACTTCGTAGTTTTCCGGTACATAAAAATCGCCAAATAAATCCAGGAACCTAGCGCGGTATCTGCGGCCTAATAATTGCAGCTCATCTCTTCCGCTGGACGTTAGCATGCCGCCAGCATCTGTTTCCACCCGTAAACTTCCGTTGTTCATAATGTGGTCCACGTCCTGTTGACACAGAGTTCCTACAAAGTTCCTCCACGAAAGCGTTATCGATTAGACCATTTTCATTTGTACGCAAATTGTTAAATGTAAAGAAGGAAAGCAAACGGAGAAGGAAAACGTCTCCCATTCTTCGACGAAAGCAACTTAGCACGATTAATTGTTCGTGTCTTCAAGCTGCTTTTATTCATTTCTGGTCTGTGTACCTCGCCGTTCTTTGTGATTCTGTAGAACAATCTGTCGTAGTCGTTGCAGTCCGTCTCGCATATTTGGGATATCTTGCGCTGCCGGAAAAACAGCTCCGTGTCTCGCCAACATCCAGAACATTACGGGTTGGCAACCTTAAATACAATGAAATGCGTTGTTCTCACTTAAAGCTCAAAAAAGTGGGGGATTGTCAAGAAATGGCATCATTACCGTCTACCACGATGGACGCAGAGCTTTCCACGTTGACCAATTCATAGGCCGTTTTGGTTCCGAAGTAAAAATAAGGCTTAGGATCCGTTGCATGGCAGTCCCGCAGCAAAGGGCTTTGCTGAGTCCGTGTCTGGTGGACTATTAGTCCCACTGCAACCAAGATATAAATCTTGTTTTTCCACATGTCCTGACCCATTCCGGGGGTTACGCTGCAGCAACCGGAAGACGCGACTTGAAAACTAGCACTTTGTTCTTACAGCTATGAATGCGAATTATGTTCGACTAATGGAAGCCGACGCCTTGCAATTGGCTTAGTTGGGTACGCTGCGATCAAGCTAAAGCGACAACACGTAAGATCGGCAAATTTCCCCACACATCTGAATCGTAGTTATGATTGTTTTACGTGTGACAGTAAACGAATCCGAGCAACAACTATTCAAGCCTGACGCACAATAGCATAATAAGCTTTCGTACACGTAGGCAGGTGTATCTCGTTATTAACGCAATGCACTGTAAATTCTAACGAACTGCTGCCAACACATACGAGCGAACACTGCCGTAGAAGAACGCTTGCAGCAAGAGGGCTTGTGACGTTTCCCCCGGTTCTGAGGTTGGCTCGATGGAAGCAAGTCACAAAACACTTTTCCTCCTCGCTTTTGGCGCTCTCCATGCCGCCTTAAGCTATTTATCGCACAGGTAAAAAATTGAGCGGTGCATATATTGTACAACCAGCTGAAAACCTGTTTTTTCTTCCTTTCATTCTCCGTAGTCTAACTCGGGTGATGACATGCAACAAAAACTATTTTAAAAATATAGTTCTTTATTTTTTCATGTAAAGCATTTCACGGAAATATTACAGATATAATGTACATAAATGTGCCACAAATAACTCCGTTTATTATGACTGTATTTGTGAACAAGAGCTCATATGACTTTTACACGACACTTGTATAATCACGGTTGCCTTCACTCACAATCCTCAAATTGGTCAGAGTCACACGAAGTCCGCCTCTTTAGTACGTTGCCCTTGGTACTGCTGAATACGGCTGCCACGTGTGATTCGGCAGGGCAAAACTGATGATCTTCGGGTTCAGCTGGAAACGAATTGTTCCTTACATCATTCTCTGCAGAACGCAAAACGAAGAATGAGAGAAATTTGGCAAAGCCTGAGAAAATTTACAACCTTCAGACGTAAAATCGGGTTCTTGTTCGTCTTCCCAATTCTCATTTTGACTGGCACTTCCGAAAATATAAACTTTCGGCGTGGAATCCACCTCACAACTCACATCCGATTTCCCTAAAGACAGGTTACTGAAACGCTAACTTTAGAGACCTTTCCACTACGTACCAGAATCCGAGCTTTCTTCGTCAACCATATTTTCTCGTTTCTGTTTCGACAGGCTAAATCGTTTTTCATCGTTGATGGCTTGTCGTAACGCGTCACATTTGGCAGCATACTGTGATCTACTGTCGTCCTACAGAAATGTCGCAAAGTTTGTTCCCAGTGTAATTAGCTCTTGCTGAACTATTTGCTTTCTTACCGACAACTCAGTTAATTCCACATAATTCATCCATATATCGAAGTGTTCTAGCTGAGCAAACATTTCCGATCTAAACTCAAAATGTTCAAGTTCATTGGCATACAAGTCAAGGTACGTCAGCTGGGGAGGCTGACTATAACTATCCGGCAAGCTGCGGAGCTAACAAAAGAACAGAAAAGATTGCCACCCTCGACATGGATAAATAAAAGCCTCATTTGTTTTACTTGGTTATGATCCAGACACAACTTCCGGAGCTGCACTAATTCCCCAAAGTGCTCGGGTAAAAAATAAAATCGATTATAACTAAGCCTGCACTCTTCGAGTGCTCGTAGTTGGCAGAAACTGTCAGGAACCCAGAAAAGATCGTTGCGCTCAAGACGGAGGCATTTTAGGTTGAGCAAATCGCCGAAGTTATCAGGCAGATCAAATAAACCCACGTTGGAAAGATCCAGCGTGTGGAGCCGCGATAAGAGCGGAGCAAGTTCGATACTGATTTCGGTAACAATGTTCTCAGCGGCGAAATACCTCTTCCCTATTTTATAGTAATTGCTTAAATAGAGCTCTTCTAACTTGTAGCCACAACCGAGTGGTAAGGGTATTCCACACAAATTGTTATTTGAGACATCTAAATGGGCCAACGAAGGGAAAATATGCTCTGTTGAAACTGAAGAAAACTCCCTTACACTATTGGAAGACATCTTAAGTATTCTTAATCCGCTTAGATTAAGAATCCACTCAGGACACTGAGTAAAATTATTATGGGAAATGTCCAGGTATTCTATACAAAGTGATGTAAAATCTGGCAATGTCTCCAATTTGTTTTCCCTGAGAATTAGTTGGCTTATATTCGGAATTTTGACGCGCATTTCTTCCGGCATTTCTTCGAGTGCATTCCCGGTCAAGTCTAAGCTTTTCAAATGGGGCAGTTCTGGGAAACTATCCAGGCGCGTCAAACCCAGCCTCGCGAGTTTTACGGATTCCAGATTCGTGAACAACGAAAGTTTGCGCAGGCTTTCGGCAGAAGTTATAACAAGCTGAGGTAGGTCCAAGCATTCGTGGTCTTCGGTGTCAAGTTTGCTCCCATCCAGGTGTACCATCGATTTTTCGTACGACACGGTCGTACGGTGCATTTGTACTGAAAAGTCCAAGGTATACAAGACAGTGCCTAACAATGGAATACAAGATATGGATAGCCCTGCACAGCTTTAGTACGATAAAAGCCCTGGAATGGAAGGAATGCAGCTTTCCACTTCAGTTGCTTTTATTTTGGCAGCTTTGCAGGAACTCAACATGTGAATTTTAATTATCTGGCAAGTGCTACACTACTAGATGACAGCCCATACACCACCATATTATAAAAAACTACTGTTTTCGAAGAGTGCAACATATTCAATAAGAACAATTAAAAAACTGCTACCGAAACAAACTAGCGGGATGTAGATTCAAAAGTACACGGTTTACAGCTTCTAAATGTTAAACGACTGTTGCATTGTTCAATATACAACAAAGTTCCCACTTACTAGCAAGGGAATGAGGAAATCAGTTGCAGCGTTTGGGTGATTTTATATATATATCAATCCCGTTTTGGCATGCAAGTCCCTATGTGGCATATACAGCACCAAGGGATTCAAATCTCGTTGTTTACCACCTAATCCCGCACGTGGGGAAGTTTTCTAATGCGAGCCCATGAAAACCCTTTCGATAGGCAACAAAAATGTATTGGGCGGGAGCTTTTATGATGGTTCAGGTTCTGAATCGGACGTATCTGATTGGCTGGGTGGCAGATCCATTTCCTGTGCTCTACTTACGCGTCTTTCTTCTTCAATCTTTAGCAGATACTTATTCTGAGCTTCTATAACTTCTGCACTTGTACGACACGCTGCATAATTATCCAACAATTCCTCATTGATGGCAATAAACCCGTTGCCCCACTTGAACTTCGACAAATAGGCTTTAGCTAGATCTTTCTCTCCAACCATGTAAAAGACAGCTGCTAAAGCTTCTACACAAGATAATTTGCAAGGTTTTCCGTAATTGACGGGGTTCGCAGCAACAAGGTAAGGTAGCAATCGTGGATTGGGCGACTTCATCCGGTTGAAAGGGGTTTCCTTTAATTTCGCCCAAGAACAGTCTACTACCGCTGCACCGTTGGTTAAAACGATTTCTCGGTCTGCAGGCGAAACGCACTTTAGGACAAAAGGGTGTTAGTCAGTAAATCAATATAAATATCGAAATGAAACCGAAAGATCATCTTGTATACTTTTTCTCCTACTGGCGTTAAAACTACGCCATTAAATCGCTGTCCTAGCCGCAAAATATCTACCAATCCATGCCGAGATAATTTGCGACCTGAACAGCGTTTCGGGTCACACTGTTCCACGTCCCACATTGCTACGGGAAACGAAGGTCTCAGGCTGTTTTGACGTGCGTCATCGTCTTCGTCTTCCACGCTTTCCGAAGAGCTCGTATGATTCCCTGTCCGTAGAAAATTACGTTTTAAGAAAGACTTTATCACAAAAATAGCTAATATAATATAAATACAACATGGCATACAACCTTCTTCATCTGCACTTGATTCGGATAACGTCAGATGAGAAACGGCTTCTTCCAGTCGGCTTTCTTTCTCTTGTCTATTTTTCGGATTTCTCTTCTGATTTTTGTTATGATTTCCACCACGTGGTTTACCCATAATAGCTCTTTAGTTGACACGCTCTGTACGAAAAGAAACTGAAGTTTTTACTAACGAGATCCAGTCGCATAAGTTTGTTTTCATTGCGACAGCAGGCTTCGATATTGTAAACAATGATCGATTTGGAGATTTTTCGATACATATCTAACACGTAAGCAAGGCAAATATTAATTACATCACGAATAAAATCATCCTTGGTAGCTACACAATGAGATTGCCATAATGTGGCTTGTACAGATAAAACGAAATGGAAAGGGGAAAGAAAATATCCACTTGGTGTATCTATCTTAACAAATGCATTGATATTTTTTATTTATTTGATCAAATACCAATATTGTTTCCTGTCTTTTTCAAGAATGTTTCCCTGTTACAGCTTAGGGACACTTAGTGATTAAAATAGACGTAAAAAGGGAGTTTAGGGTGGAATACATCATGACACCAATGCAAGTAGTTTCCTTTAGCATTTACTAGTTCATAAAGCCCGGTATATTTTATCCCACAGTGCTAACATCTATCATCTAGCGTCGCTTTTTAGAAAGTTTTCTGCTAGCAAGTCGGACGTGTTGTTGTGGTCAGCCTAATTGAAAAAATGTTCTAACTTTTTCGTGTAGTAAGGGTACGAATATGGATCCCATTTGTGTGGTAAACCTAGCAGAAAAGAAAGAAAATAAATCGTATTCTGCTTTTGATTTAATTTCACAGTAAGTACCTCATTCGTTCTCTAAATCAATTTCCTATACGGACAGTTCCCCATTAGTACGAGATTAGGAATTCTCCATAATTCTGTAATATTACTCAGAGCCAAATAATATTACTGTGAGTAAATCTATCGACTGTTCAAGCATTGCACTATGTTCTACACCTTTTTATTTGTCACCAGCACACACATCGGTCGGAATTCGTAATGTCTGAAGCGGTTGACTCTAATGAACACACCTTAAATCTAAAAATTGCTTTCTTATTTACCAAACATACAGAACTACAACTAGCAGTATCTCCGTAAGAGGTACGTTAGCCTTCGCGACAAATGCAGAATTACCGTGCCACACTTCGTCCACCGGGAATCATACCAATGCCAATGACTCGTCGTACGCATGTTGGAAGTTTTACGTTTATGTGGCGGACTTAAATACTCCATGGGAAGTCTACAAGTAATTGTTAATATCTTTTGTAACACAGACACCAAGCTTAGTTTTGTGTCATGGCGAACGTTATTATTTGCAGAGTTACCACACTGGACGGAACAGTCACTGCTCTTTCTTGGCACAGCAACGGTCGGATGCTGCTTGTCGGCACAGAAGATGGCGTTTCTGAAGTCTGGACTTCGCAGAATGTCTTAAATGTGTGGACGTTGTTGTCCCGTACCGAAATACCACGAGAACCTATTTTAGCTTGTGCATTCTTCCATAATGGGAAACAGGTAATTGTCTCTTTGTCTCACCATCCACTGTGTAATTCGATTTTTTCCTAAGACCATGATCAATACGAGTAAAGACCTTGTGGCATTCTCGGATAAGTTTCCTATTTATAACCATAAACCCAGTGTTCGACAATTCGGTGGATGTTCCGTGGATGGTTTCGTTGTAGTAACAGCGTCTGGCCTCTTTGCAGCTACATTGTTAGACGGTGAGGCCACGCCCACCACCACCCGGTCCGTCTTAGGCCCCCACAGACAAAGCTATACAGCCATCTGCATTGCTCATGACAAAGGTAAAGTTTACGTTAAGTGCAAAGAATACCTTAAGTGAAAACTATACGTTAAGTCGAAACTCACCACTAAGTTCACCATAATTTCTTTTTAGACGGTGCCTTTGTAGTTCTCGGCACAGGCGGATACCACTGTGCAAGTGTGGTGCATTTATATCGCGTACGAGTAGAAGCTCCACACACATCTATGGGTAATACCAGACTATTGAAGATCGTTAGCGAAATGGGTCCCTCTTTAGTACCTTCGCTTGATGGTAAGTGTGCACCAGTACATTTACTTGAGCAGCATCTAGACTCAGTTCTATTGAACCATCTTTAAGGATTGGAAGAGATACATTCGGCAAGTTTCTGGAGCCGGGACAAGACTAACCACGTTATCCTGGGCATCAACAGTGCTCAGGGCACCTCACGTGTGACGTTGTGGGAATTGTCGACCATAGATCGACCTATTCATAACCTTCTGCGGACGGTAGAAAGTCCGGACACTGTTCAAGTTATGGTATGGCAACTTGTCGGGCAATGCGATTGCCCGAACACGATTGCCGGTATCGCGAGTACACCTAGCACGCTGGTTGCAGAAGATTTCAAATCAGCTTACGTTTACGTTGCCTTGAGAGATGGTACTGTTTTCAGTTTGTATCGGGAGAGCTTACAGAAAGTAATTATATTCATTCCTTGAGAGACAATGTTGCTAATATTTGTTTCTTTTTTTTCCTTCTTTTGTATTCATCATCGTTTTCCCATCTTTTTTGTGTATGTAAGGTTGCAGAAAGCAAAATTCCAGGGTCTTTAGACTCTAAACAGAGAAAAAGAGCCAAATTAGACATGGGCACTACAAATCATATCATAATGCAAGCTACACCTACCGGAAGCCTTCTGACTGTCCTTGACCAAGATTGCCAGCTAACTTTTATGAAATTGCCACCAGTTTTAGACCCGAGTAAGAGTATTCTTTCTTAATTAAGCGATATGTTCTTATCAATCTTGGTTTAGTGGGCACGTTAACTGTGTCACATGCCGCCATCGTACTAGAATACTGCCTGGTGACTGGCTGGGACTGGGAGGAAGTACTCTTGGGTCTGAGACCTGCCTTACTAGATGGATTAGCTGACAGACTAACGGACGACCTGGTTCAGCAAAGTCCAGCTTATCAGCAATTGCTGCAGCCTCGTTTGTATGCCTTAAAAATGGCAATATACAGGTAATAAATCAGAAGACATCATTAGATAACTTTGACAGGCGCATTTGACGATTCTGTATTGTCATTGCAGGTTAGTTCCAGGCAGCCAAGGGAAAGCTGGATTACAATATAGCATGCTGATGCTGTACAGTGTTTACCACGCACTGAGGGCACTGTTACGTCCCACCGAGCTATCGTTGCATGAGCGGGGAGGCCCTGCAGAAGCGTTAACAGCGATTTTGAATAGCAAAGGACTGGAAGGCGTGTGCGAAGTGGATAAAGTGCTTCTACACCTAGAAGTCAAAGAATTTACGGTCGAACCATCTTCCCTTATAACCCTCCAACATTTATTACAATGGGTGGCCAACTTCGCGCTGCGCTTACTGGCAGCCGTGCCGGACCAACGAATGCTGTACAGAGGGCAGGTAAAGCAACTTTGAAAAGATCAAAACTTTGTCATTTTTATTTAAGGTAGCTCATTTTTATTTAAGTTAGATCATTTTTATTTGAGTTTAGCTCATTTTCGCCCTTAAATGGTCAAACTGTTTTTTTCCCGTTAGGTTAAAGTCTTGCTAACATACAGATCGGAAGCTTCTTTGCCAATAAAGTATATCTCTTTCAGTATGACGTTTTAAGAGATGCGAAGGCGTTGCAGATGATGCGTGAGCTTTTAGTCATTGTAAGGATCTGGGGTCTAATTCGTCAATCATGCCTGCCTTGGCATTGTCACGGAGAGGCACTGGATGTGGTCGCGACGTTGTTCCGGCTGCTGACGCGCTTGCAAGCCGCCTTGCCCAACGAGCCTGACGATGCTTTTATGGGTAAGTGTTGAATACTCCTTATCCTGCCGGAAACGCGTGGTTTCATGAAAATGGTTTGCGAGATTAGCTGAGGAATTTAGTTGCAAGGATACTCTAGAGGCAAAGCTAGTCCAGTTCTGGCTTTTTTAGAACATGAAAAACATGTTTCGGGGTTTGGAACGCTGGAGCTGTCGAAAATTGTTACGCGCATTGTTCAAAGATTTTTATTTAATCTCCATTGTGTCCATTCCCGTGTTTGCGTGCGTATTCTTTCCTCTGTATTTTTACATCTTGTGTCCCATCATATGGGAAACCCTTTACGACTACCATGGAGGTGTTCACGGTTATGATTCCTGGACGGATACGTGGCTCTTTTCCTACTGGCTTTTCGCAATCTTCGTCTGGATTGTTTTCATAACGATTTTTGCCGTTATCCATTCGAGACGTCGACAAAAGGAACTGAGCAGGGCGTCGGCGGCGAACGAATTTTTGCTCCCGCGAGGTGTGGAGTACGAAGTAGGCGGGGAAAATCCTTCGTTTTTACCTGTAGATACGAGCATTCACGCTGTCCAACCGCGCAAATCGGTCGCAAAAGGTCATACAAGTTTAGCTTATCGTTCAGATTCCGATGAGGTATTTCTGCAGCCTGACTGGAATACGCTGCCTAGCAACTTTGAAGAAGTTTCCTCGAGTTTTCAGTACTCTCAGTCAAACGACGAAGAAGTCGGGGATGGTTCTCCAAGATTCTCTACCTTCCGTGTGAAAAAATCGGTCAAGACGCCGTCCGTGGATGCTCACGATGCCTGACCAAACGGAAAAGAGGATGAAAAGAAAAAAAACACTAGTCTAAATCTACTCCTGTCTCGCAAACCTTATCTTGTCGATTTTAACTTTTGTAAATGATGTGTCTTATACATAACGATTGTTTACTGGTATATTGGACTGATCTTGAACTTTTTCGTGGGTCAATCATACGGACAATTTAGATGAGTGCTGCCAACTACCGAGCCAGATCCTCATTCCCTACGTGTCCGTCAACTTGCCTGCGCATGGCTTAGCTAGTCCGTTAATGCTGCTTCATCCATTACCTCTACAGGTAATGTGTCGTTACCAATTGTTATAAAAAAAAGGCTTTCTAAAAGTTTAATAATAAAAGTCATTGTGAAAAACATTGTCGTGACTAGTTGTCATCGCAGAAATCTTAAAACTTAAATACATGAAAATCATTTATATAAGTTAAAGAAGAAAGCAGAGTCGGTTTTGTTCATTCTTTTCTGTTGTGGTCTCAAATGTCCGTATTTCACTAATTATTCCTACATTTGCTATTTGGTTGTCTAATTCTCATCTTGTTAAATCGTTAGGTGGAATTCGGAGAAAACGTGGAAGATCTGTGCCCACCGAAGAATGATCTGTTATTTTTAGAAGGGGGATTAGAACATGAACAACCAACGGATTGTGTTCGACACTTATATATTGGGAAAGCGCCACAGCCCTTGAAGCGATGCACAAGGTAGATTGCACTTATTATGCAATTAGTGGTGGCGTTTGGAATATTTTGGGGTATTTGTTGGGTACCGTGTGAATTTCATGCATTGTGTTGCTTTTACAGGTGCCGTGGGGCTAGTTTAGCGCGATATACGTCCCGGTCAGCTGCCATTCGTGCTTGGGATGGACGCTGGCAATTTCTTTGTCCTTGTCGGGGATCTTGGATCATGGCTTAACATTGTGTCTGATGGTTGGATCTTGTGCTATTAAACGCTTATGTCATTAGTGTAAACATGGAGGAAGCAGCTTATCGTGCTCTTCGGACTTGCTCCTGACACTAAGCTGTAATGAACTGCTATATATAGAGTTAAGATAGATCAGTGGACAGATCCGGTAATGGGAAGTCTGGTTCGTTGATAGTGTACTTCTTTTCGAAAATTTTCATTGGTTGATGATGTGCTCTTATTTTGTATAAATACAGATAACACTTTTCGTATGCGTTGGCTACTTATATATAATATTAGAGGTATGTGAGATAGTTATGTAGTTTTTCCCGTTGACGTATGATAAGGGTAACCCCCGTTATGGTATGCATGGCGTCAAATGAATTGTCTTAGAAGTAGGGAAACAAAAGTTCGTTCAGTTTTTTCTTAGAGAGAGCTTCATTTGCTGTTTGTTTTTATTGCATATTTTATTTCAGAGCAGCTAACGAAAGAAAGCGGATTAGGGCGTGTCTTAATCAGCGAACGTGTTTTCATTAACTAATCTGGACGGTGTCGTAAGAAGAGGAAAATGTTTCACCATGACTACCGCAGCAGCTACTTTTTATCCACTTGAGCCTGGAGTTCGTTAACGAACGTTATCTAGAAATATGCTTTACCCATCTAATTAGGGATTTTCTTTTTACCGCCACTACCTTTTGGACATTTGCGTAATTTGGGTCGTGTCCGTATGCAATATGCCAAGTCATGAGGATTGGACATTCTAGTTGTTGATTCCTTCGCCTAATTTTGCATAGCTATGAATCCAATTCTACAAGATTGTTTGACAGAAAACTTCTGTTCTGGCGAATAAAATAGGCGCAACAGGATTCGCCTCCTGTCTCAAATATTTAAAAAAAACGTTTGCAAATACTGAAAAACTTGGTCTCTACGATTTTAGGCTTCGGGGTGTATTTCATTTTTTGGATAAACAGCAACGTTTATGTGAGTATATCAAAGGGATAAAAACTCTAGAAGTTGCGCATCACAGGCCCTTGAATCTTTTCGCGTATTTTTTCCTCCAAAACCCCCACTGAAATTTCCGTTGTATGTGGTTTGATTGCGTATGCATTTATTATCCAAGTTCTTGATTTCCAGCATGCAAACTGTTGGCGAACAGATGGTTACGGAAGTGGAAGAAGTAAGGCGGGCGGTGGCACAGTAGAAAACCTGAGTAAGCACTGATAATCCTGAACCCAGCTCATTAATTTTCACCTTGTAGTGATAGGCGTTCAATCTTCCGTTAATTACAAGCGCCATTCCTCTTTCCAATGCCTTATCAACGCTCTTTACCCCCGTCGGTCAAATCGTCACCTTGGTGCCCGAAGCTGAGGTACAATTCAAGAATACGCAATGTATAGCCCAGCATCTTAACAATGCAATGTAGACATAATCTTCTTCATTCTTAACGGCGTATAAAGGTTCAATATGCATTGAGTTAAAACGGATTATTACCTTGAGAAATCCTAAGCTAGGGACTTTTTGTTTGCGTTCTGTGTCAGTAACATGTCAATCCTGTAGTCCCCAAGAGGGAAAAAATCTGGATTCTGCGCTAAACTTTTGAAGTTGACAGCTTGCGATTGGTAACTCGCGTAGGTGCTGCCCAGGTATATTAGGCTTTTGGTAGCTACCGAAAATCGTCCAGTAAGTCAGGCTCTTGTGGTTTAACACCTTTGGAGTTTCATCCTTTTGGAACCTCATTGTCGTATAATGGCAGCGCAAGTGAAAGTCCAACAGTGGTGCGTTGTGGTTTTGGTGGCGGCTTTGCTGATTACCACCGTTCTGGCTGGACCAGAACCCTTCTTTCAAAGCTCGCGCTATGGGAAACGAACGGAAGTTCGATCCAAAAGTAATTATGGTCGATTTATCTAGCTTATTACCTCACTTAGAATCTAGGTGAAGGTCTCCAAATGCCTATTTCAAATGCATATAATTTTTAGTGGATAACCGCCCGGATGATGTGTTTGGTGGTCCTCGGTTCCACGGCGTTCAAGCGCGGTCACCTGATCATTACTTTGTCGGTAGCCGTTATGGCAAACGTAGTGAAATGCCATGTAAGAATGCGATATTTCAAGGCTACGAACTGAGTCATTAAAACAGGTGTTTTTCTCATACGGCTTTCAGTAGCTGACGACCAGTATCTGGATCCTGCAACGGGCGCGTCGTCTTTCGAGTCGAGTGGATTGAATTGCATCTACACAGGCATCGGACAGTTGTACCAGTGTCGAGTGTCTGTAACTGAACCCAACTAACTTGTTATCCCCTTTCGCGAAAAATATATACAAACAAATATGGCTTTCCATCCAATCCGAAACGTGTAACGTAAAAGCCTTTCAAAGTTACAAGTTTGGTGATACACTTAAAGAAGTTGTAAATTTTACGCTGAGTTATTATTTATTCCTTTTCACTGTGTATACATCACCGGATTCGAATGCGGTTTCGAACAGGGTTATATATCTGTAATTTACGTAGTCGAATTCCGTTTGAGCTGCTCTTGTTCATCAAAGCCGACGAGTTCGAGGCCCAGCGTTGCTTTTCGTTAGGGGAAAATAGCATAAACAAGCGTTTTGACCGTTTTAATAAACCTCGACGTTTCCTGAGTCAAAAACGCGTATCGGCATGAACTTCAACGCAATGCTCTCCAGGTCAAGTCAGTTACTACAACAACAAGCGAACTCCCTGGTGAGTATCATATTTCCGTTTACTTAATGCCGTGATAAGTTTCTCATTTCATTTAATTTCGTGGTTGCGCATAGGAAGTTCGCGGTATCGACGTGAGTCAACGCCAGACTATCGGCGGAAGCCAGACGTGCACGTACAGTTTAGCGCTCAACACAGGGTACAAAGGGAGCAACAGCTTCCCATGCGCGAATTACGGCAATGATCTGAATACTGTGACAACGAGTGAGTACTAAACGTGTGGTTAGTACCTTTTGTACCAACATTATGTGCGGTTGCGTTTTTCCTATATGTGGAGGCTCTCGGCAACCGGGAGTGTCGGAATACAATCAAGGCTTCTTGAAGGCTGTCAACGAGTATCGAAAGCGTCATGGAGCAGAGCCTCTCAAACTTAGCCCGGCAGTATGTATACTTTATCCATCACATGGCCTTCTGTGCTACCGATAGATAATTTCTTTCTGGGAAATGTAGCTGTGCAAAAGTGCTGAGGAATGGGCCAAGAAACTAGCTCAGATGGATTCTGTGCAATGTCGTCCCAACGCGACTGCCCAATCCGTATTTTGTTCGTCGTCAACTGACTCCAGCGCAGCACCGGATTCGTGGTACGAGAACGGAAATAAAAACAATCATGGTGGGGGATTCGGAAGTACAAACTCTGGTACTGTGACGTACTTTTTATTCTTGTGTTATCGGAAATACGAGGAAAAGATATGAAAGATAAATAATATTGTAATCGTTTGATAGGCTCCTTCGGAATAATGATGAGCAAAGAAAGGCGCGAGATAGGCGTAGGAATGGCTCAAAGTCGAAGCGGACGCGTTTATGTTGTAGCGGAGTATGATTCGCCATGCATGTCTACCGGACAACCTACCACGTCTATCGTTTCATTCCAGTAAGTATTATTCAGACTAATATCATGAAACACTTTTGTATTAATCTTTTGTGTTTGGGTAGAAATGTATGTCTTTACGTATTATGTTTTTTTTTGTAGGAAGGAATCGCCCAAAGTGAACATTTTGAAGAAGGCCGACGCCAACAAAAAGATTCCTTCAGAAGCTAAAACAGTTTTGATTGAGATTCCCAGCAACAAACCGAGTACAAAGCAAAGCACTGTTGGCGTTGGCGACTATCGTGGTAATAGCTTCGAACAAGACTGCCTGAAAAGTCACAACGAGTACCGCAAAAAACATCGCGCCCCTCCTTTAAAGCTGAACAAACAAGTAACAAAGCCTATGACACCCTTTCAAGTGCTGACTGACACGTTTAAGCAGCTGTGTAGTTTCGCGCAAGAATGGGCGAACAATCTGGCAGCGCGAGAAACCATGTGCCACCGACAAAACAGCCCTTACGGAGAGAATATTTATATGTCATACGGCATGGAAGTCACTGGTAACACAGCTGTAAACGCCTGGTATTCAGAAATAAAGAAATACAACTTCCGAAACGGAGGGTTTTCTGGAAACACAGGTAGTATTTATGCTTGTTACGTTTTGCTTCAGTTGATGTGTAATTGTAATTCTCATAGGTCACTTCACTCAAGTGGTGTGGAAAAACTCGCGGGAACTTGGCATCGGTATTGCTAAAAGCCGTCGAGGAAGCACTTTCGTCGTAGCAAATTATGATCCACCTGGAAATGTCGTTGGACTATTTCCTGATAATGTCTTGCCTTGCTAGAACAATTTACTGCCTGCCATTCTTGAAATCAGAGATGGCTTCTTCCGTTACCAAAGCTTTCCTAGTGCATATTTATATCAACATTCCTGCCTCTTGGAACATATATAATTCTTGTACACGTTTCACGTAATGCCAGTATACATATCCAATACTACCTGAGCCCCTGTCGAAGTACAGGGATTAAGCTTCCGGGCTTAAGTTTCCCCTTGCCGAGTACCAAGCCAGCATTAACTTAATATTCATGAAATAGTCATACTTTTTTCTGCAAAACATCGAACTATCTGTATTCAACCTAAAGATTTTTACAATGCCGACACACTGCAGCAGTTCCACTAGAAAAAGTTACTGAGCGGCTTACTCCCAAGGAGCAAATAATAATTTATACAAATTCCCTTTAAGACGTCTTAAGAGAATATGTAAGAATTATTCGCTTGCTTTCGCGCTGTTCAAACATAACCCGAGAAAAGATCTTGAGTACAGATGTGTCTCAAGTTCTTAGATTAAAAATATGCAATGTAGAAGTAGGTCTGGCGTTTTGCTATGCGTATTTGGCCACCAGAAGGGTTATAGCATACTGTCATCAGCAGAAGGTCCTTTACAACATAACAAATGCCTTTTTAATTTGGTCACTCCGTTGCCGCAACGTGGGCAAGTTGCTTTCTTCGCAGGCCTTTTACTAGCTGTCACAGATGCGGCGGCGTTTGCTCCTAAGTTATCATCAGTGAACTTCGCAGCTACTTGACAGCACTTCAGATGTTTCGTCAAATGTAATACAAGTGCCCCGCAATTGGGGCATGGCTTTTTCTGCGACGTTTTAACCGGCGGCACCACAGTGGTAACCTTATGGTTATGAACATTCTTCAAATGGCGACTCATATGGACCACCCACACGCCGCAAAGATTGCACATTTTCCTTTTACATTTCAAGCCTCCACCATTTTGGATCCTTCGTATCGCTTCGCACACTTGGAGATGGGCTGTCAAGTTGCTCGCTCTCTTGCCGCATTTAGGGCAGTACGGCCTTCGGGTTGGGACTAAACAAACCAGAGTGAGACGCCGCGAAAGACTGTTACAGAGGTACCTTTCGTGACACCAACCATTTGCTGCTCGGTTGGGTTTTCTTGGCTTTGAAAATTCCACACGTGCAATATCTCAGGGGACACTTCAATATGTTCAACCTTGGGATTGGTTCTGTTAGGGTCAATTTCCAATGGGTCGCATTCGTTTCCTTCACTGTTTATCTGGTTCACTTCCGACTCCGACGAAAGTCCTGCCATGAACATACCAATAAAATGGCATTTATTTTTCATACAGCACTTTCCATTTTACTTTTCAAATGCTTAACTTACTTGGAAATGGCTGCTGACTTGGCAGCGCATAATTTTGATCTTGGTTCGCAGATTTTTCCGGTTGGCTGACACTAGTTTCGCTACGTAAAACTGCCGAATTGCTTGGGGGGTATACGGGAAACGTACGCGTGCCAAAGTCAGGTTTTGATTTACCAAGCGACGCAGTAAAAGTTAAATGGTCAACGTCTACTATCGTAGAATGCATCGGATGAAGAGAACGACGCGATTCAGCAGCAATGGTGGCAACCGGGGGAGTTTTGTCAAAACAATTCATGCCAGGAAAGGTCGACAAGCTTAACGGTATAGAGAAATGGGGAGTGTCCGAGTCGTTCTCACAAAACGTGGAAACAGGTCGAATTTCTGGTATAGTCGGAATAGTAAGGACGGGAATGTTAAGATGCTGTCCACGAGACACTGGTGGTACGTCCTTTGTCAAGCCTCGAATTCTCAGAGCTTTGGCTGTTAGCAGAAAAGATCGCATTTGATTGGTCGGCACGAGAATTTCACCGCAGTACATGTACCGGATTATGGCTTTGACATCTTCCATCGCGTAACCGCTTAAGTAAATGACAGCAGGCCCTGGCTTGATTTGCTGCTGCGAGGTAAGAATTTCCTATTACACAATATTATTAGCTTGGTAATAAACGCAAAGCATTGTCCCAAATTACCTGAAAGTAAGGACTGCACGCGCAAAGAACCAAACGATGCGCTTGAATGCTTTCATTATCAACGGTCAGGACTGCATCAACTAAGGTCTGATTTTCCAAAAGTGAAGAGAAAATACTAACTAACGTAGCATGATGGCTTTTCCACGATAAATGTCTTTCGTCTCCCATGGTGACTGAATAAAAAAATTTTAACGCACTTATTTGTTTACAGGAGCTTGTCTGTATACAAACAGATATCAGCCAAATACGCCAATAAGATAGCAACCAACTTCCATAGATGGCAGCATAAGTCTCATTTTCATTGTCAATTTGTTTAAATTTCAGTAGTGTAGTTACCTTGAGAAGCCAACCACCTAACTTAAGCTTCTTAGGACTCAACTTGTACGTAATTTTTTATATAAACACTTTATACGGTATCCTTAGCAATCTTAAGCCACGCAAACCGACACATTTAACTACATAGCCTACAAGACGTAAAAGTATACGAGTAATATGAGAAGCTTAGAAGACTAACACGAAAAGCTTTAAGAATTCAACCAACACTATTGCGCTTTCATAATAGTATGTTTACTTATTATCGTTATTTTTCCTTTGAAAAGTCAGAAAACATTTGTGAAAAAATCAGCAATGCCGTATTCTGGGTGAACTATGGTTTAAAATGTGGCGCCCATCCCTGTTCGGCGACTTTATCGCGACAGTGAATGTCGGATTGTTCAGTCTAGCCTTATGCTAGATTGCTTGTCCCTAGTGGGAGAGCCGCGAACGGGCAATTTGTCACGGTCCCAAGCTTACACTCTAGTTTTAGTCACTGTGGGAGTGCATTGAGGAAGGCAACGGTCACTTTGTTTTGACTGTGAATTGTGCAAATTAAGAATTCTCCCCAACTCTCATCGTAAGTATTTAAGTACTCCAACTTTTTACTTTTACTAGAACTGTTGGAGCACATGCTTATCCAAATATAGCCTGTCTCACAGAAGAAAAATAGGAGAAAATGTGTTAAGCTAACTAGCCTTGCCGAAGCTTTCTGTGTGTGACGTCACAGCGTCAAGTGAATCATGACAGGAGATACTAGAAGCTCCAATTACTAGCCTCAAGTTGAGCTGGCCATACCTTGCCAACTTCGTCAGCTGTCATCTTTTTCGAAGAACAAGTTTTACAGTTGCTTCTTCTTACAGTTTACTGCTCCCTAAAGCTACGCATTAGTACAATGTGCCCCAGGACTGAAATTTATGAACTGGTATTTAGTTTTTAGGCCGTATCTTATAACATTTATTGCCTTGCTTTTCTCTGCATGCTTTTCTGGTCCCATCTTTCTCCAGACTGTCTTCTTGATTTGTTTTTTACATTCGTTGTAGTTAAACAATGCCATACGTACATTTCCCTTCCGTAAGTTACATCACCATTATTACACACACCTGGCTGTTCTGCTCTTCTGCTTGTGTGGAATGTGCTGAGGAATGGCCTTGGTTCAGGTTCGCTGCACTGCAGCATAGTCAAGTGCGTTATATAAATAAGGCAAAATAATGAGTCACCAAATTCACTAAACGTAGCGCTGTCACAAGGAAGCAGGATTGCCAACTCATCATCAAGCTTTATAACCCAAAACAACTCAATAAGTTTTCTCCTCGTCAAACGAATAGTAGCACTTGTGTAGGAATTCTGTGCAGAATTCCCGAGCAAGGTTTCAAAAAGTAAAAAATGCACATTATAGAAATCGAATTACATGTTAATGTAGATTATGCTTTAACCATTTGTAATGAAAGCTCGGTTTTATATATTGTAAGTATACAAATATAGCGTCATAGCATTGCTGTGAGGGAAAAGAAGCGTAAAAAGAAATGGTTCACCCACAATCTACCAAAGAGATATCCTTCTTCTTTACATCCCTATTAAAAAATTAAATAATTAAGGCATTCGTTAAGTGCGTTTTGGATATGAACCGGTTTGGTGGTGGCGGACCTTGGTGGCGAACAAATGTGGTCTACCATTCCTGTGTGTTGTCAACGAAGCAGCTTTGGACTCTTAAGCCCGGCTTTGCCTTGAAAGATTCCCTTGCCAGTGCTTCCAGGTTAAGATGTGGGTTTCATGAACTCGCTGACCATGTGTTTCAATTTGAAGAATTCCGAACCAACCAGTTCAGCGAATTTCGTCCGTTTATAGTTTGTGTACTGCCCTCAACCGTTAGCACCGGGCAGATAAAGGGGAGCAAATGCCGGTCACGGAGAACTGGTCAGGGACAACCACTATAGAGCAAATCCTTGGACGGCTTTTTTGTGCCATATATTCGATTCAATGAAGGTTTCTAAAATGCACAAGACACAGAAACGCGACCCTTTTTTTGCGTGATGCGGGCCGCTCTGGCTATTTTTAGTTCGCCGTATCCCAGAAAAAAAAGAAGTTGCGTGCGTAGCATTATTATTACAGTACTAATTAACTTAGTTCCCAGTTGATTATCGTGATTCCAGTTTCTTTCAGCGAGCGTGCTTCCGGTGGGGGGACAACAGATTGGAGCGCAGTAGTGTTTACTTTGTGATATTTATGAAAAGATAGGCAGACACAGGAGAGTTGTTTTGGAGGCTTTCTCAGCCGAGTGGTTTTAAATCAAGGGAGCCAAAAAGAAAGAATAATGTTATCATTCTGTGATCCAGAAGATACTTTGGAACAATGGCGCTTTTAACATGGAGTGAGTTGGGCTTCGTTGGGTTCTCAAAGGCAAATTCATATTGTTGAGTTGGCTTGGGCTGTTGACCTTTTCCACTGTAACAATAAAGGATGGAAACGCGTTTCTCGACGTTGATCTTCGACCCTAATGATCCAGCAAGTACAGGAATTAACCCGTGTGAGAGATCTGTTAAAGCTGCCTTGAATAGAGATGCCAGAAACTCCGCACTTTGCTTCGTCAGGTCGTAGGGGTTGAACATTTCCAGTGAATTTCTGAGCCGACATCCCCGCGGGCGTTTTACGCTTCCCCCCTGTCCCTTTAAATCCATCTAGCTGTACGTACAGTACATTCCTTCAGATTTGAGAATTGCTATTGGTTACCACTTGATACGCACTTAGTAAACAGCACTGTACGCCTTAGAAAGGTCCTGTTTAGGGTCACGTTTGTCAAACTTTAAATTTATCAAGTGATTGTTGGAATTACCTTTTTCAAACTAACCCAAGAAGCAAAGCTCGACTGACAACTGAGTGAAACAACACTGATAATGACTTCAGGGAATTAACGAGTTAACATCCTGGGGTCTGACATCCTGGAAACATTTCCTTGAGAATTATGACAGACTTGCCGAACAATTTGATGGCGGATTAGTTGTAAACAACCGCATGAAAATCCGTGCTGTTTGTAGACAAGTTTCTCGACATTTGAAACATAAATACAAAGTTTCGTCGGCTCTTACCCTAAACGCAATCACTTACCTGTCACCAAGAATTCGCCGAACTATGCATTCCTTAGTTTCGTTTTGACGTAAATGCGGTGTATTTACAACATAGCGTAGTCCTTAGCTTGATTTCTGTGCCTCGTACTTTATTGTATTACCATGAGCAAAAGTACCTGTACTTGGCAAATCGCAAAGGTCCAGTTAAGCCTCCTAAGGCAAGTTTACCTTAGCAGCAAGTGAAAGGAGTCAGCCGAACGATTTCAGAGTTATGATTACCATTACAAAACAGAACGCTTACTAAGTTGGCTTTCCAATTTCCTGCCTGCCTGTTCAAACTTGAAGAATCATGGGTTCGCGTCACTTTAATGCCTTGTGTAGGTAAATCAGCCTCAGGAAGCTTAATTAGACCTTTGTTGCTTTGTTCAGTGCAGAACTTTTGGCCTAGGGTAACTATAGTACCTAACAATGAAATTTAATAAGTAACCTGTTCGGTGGCCGCGTAAACGCTTAGCTGGATTTTCATTGTTGATTACAAAACTGATTCGCAGTACGGATTAAAATCTCTAGATGAACTGACATTGGAATCCTCTCCTGTTATTTTACCCGACTTTTCCTGTCAAGTCGCCGCTAGCTCGATTCTTTACTTTCATTTTTATGCAAGCTACTGCACTCCAACTACTCCGCAAAACAAATTGAGTCAAGCGCCGTGTCGAATTCTAAAAGAATACAGCATTTGCGGGACAAAACCAGTTCGTATAACTGCACAGCTCGCGAACTTGCAACCTTTTCACTGTTGCGAAAGTGTCGGGTATTGAGCACAGATTAGAAGAAGACACAAAAGGGGTGAGTTTGCTGAAATCCCTATACAATGAAATATTTTGAATTGAGAAGCTGAGGCATTGAGAAAAAACAGTACGGTTGGTGGCAAGCTTTTTTTTGTAATACGCACTGTTTACCAACTATTGTGTACAGTATGAAAATCATGTACTGCTATAGGTTGTCTGAAAGCTGCGAAAAGCGTGTTATCTTAACATGTCATTGTATGTAGTTACGTCAGGTCTTTTTCTGAATAATTAGAATATAATCGTTGTATTTTTATGATTGACGATAAAAAATAAAGCTTTAGATAGTATATAAATACACTTACGATTTTACAGTAGATAAAAAATAAAAATAGAGTATCTAAGATGAGAATTTCAATGAGTGATTGCAATTCTAATCACTTATAAATCAGTGTTTAAGTCCATTATTTTTAGATTCTTTCCGTACCAACGGAACAAAGAAATTAGTTCGCATGCAGTATCAATGCAAAGTACTTTACTTAACCGTATGCTTGGCAAGTGTTTAAAGGCTAAAATTTTTAAGTCTATTACTTTTCGGTTGTCCTTTCATCTTGAAAGTAAGCGTAATCTCTAATTAAAGACGAGTTATCTGTACACAAATAAAAGTAGTGATAAAGTAACGCAGAGCTCCCCACTTATAAATTGTGATGTAACGATAAATGTTTCCTAAACGGCATACTTTGTCGAGTAAGTGTAATATATTTCAGATAAAGTGAAATTATAATGCAAAGATTACCCTGGTTGCCAAATTGTACAAAATTGTTTGTTGTCAAGAGAAATTTCGAAACAGCGGATAGCAGCGTGGTGCACCACGCTGGGCACTTTGTTAATGGAGAATATTACTTGAATCTTGTTACGAAGATGTGCTCCCTTCACGCCGAGTCAAATTCGACACCACCTATTATGGCCAGCAGTGTTCTTGACAAAAAGTCATGAGTGCACGTTATGATAATTCGCAAATCGAACAAGCGTACAAACGACACTTCAATGTCTAGGCCTTTCGGGTTGGAAAACACTTGAAAGGGGTTAAGAATATTCCGTTGGGCTATTGTTGGTGCCTAACAAAGAAAGTAGCCAAGAACAATACCATGATGTATACCTTTTGCAAAGCGTGGCGAAGGTTCTTGGACCGTGTTGTGTTTCTGATTGGCCTTGACTAAAAACTGCTCCTTAATTTGCCTTTTTCAGAGATCGTGGGTGGTGCGTGAAGCAAGCCAGGCGTGACGTCACAGCCTTTGCTCTATACTACACCCCCTCCGTTCTACCTGTCCTACTACCTGGGAACCGGAGTGGAATCGGAGTTTCGCTCGCAGTCGAACGTCTGGTGGCCTAGTGTTCAGTTGTCATGTCAACGTCGCTGCACTTCTGGAATTTGGACCTGTAATTGGGCTAGGGGAAGAAGACAAGTGGTGGTGGCCTGCTGGAGCACTGGATAACTAAGAGTTTGGCGCTTTTCCCCCTTCAAGTTTGGGAAATGGGCTTGCCACTCTAATAACGTGGGGAGAAGTTCACCGTTGCGCAAAAACTCAGACTTGTTTCATCTAAAGACGTGTGTGTGACGAATTTCCGCTACGTGGGAATATTTCCGAATTGAGAACTTCTTACAAGAAACACTATGGCAGATATAGTTCCTCTGGTGTTTTCCTCTGTCGAAGAAGAGGTGCGGTTTTGGCGACAAAAAGCTTCCGAGTACAAACAGATGTAAGTTTGACGATC
This sequence comes from Triops cancriformis, assembly GCA_020615345.1. Classification (NCBI taxonomy): domain Eukaryota; kingdom Metazoa; phylum Arthropoda; class Branchiopoda; order Notostraca; family Triopsidae; genus Triops; species Triops cancriformis. Next base: position 9,950 of record JAHZNP010000494.1, on the reverse strand, counting down.
ATGAACGTGAACGATTATGAAAGAGGGCTGGGTTTCGGGAGGATCGATTGGTATCGTTCGGGAAAACGTGTTTGGCATGCATTCAGCATGTTAAGTCACCGCTCCCTTTTTCTACATACACGGAAAGAATGTGGCGGTCCTAGTTGAGCTTTTTCTTTATGGGCTAGCAAACCTTGCCGAACACACCTGATCTGATTTCTCTCGTTTGGGGTGAGCGATCAAAGCACGTGGCGAGTATTGGATTTTTTTTCGCTGGCATAATCTTTAACCGAGCAGTGGTTTGAAGCCAGATTTGGCCTGCAGTCAAACTTTCGACTGTTCTAAACCTTGGAATTTTCTGCAGTCAAGAGCTTATGGTAGTCTCGTGAGTTTCTAGCATCACGCTTCTAATGTTAGCGCGTTGCATGCAGGTAGTAGATTGTAAATCAACAAGGTTCCCAAGAGGGCCGACCTTACAGTTCAGCTATATGTGAAGAGGAAGCTGCGCTTGCCAAACAGGTTAGGTATTCGTGGAACGAGTGGAACCACAGTATCGCAGTAATGTGCTTTTTTTAGTGACAGGAGAGAAAAAAAAGAAGCGTGGTTTTGCCAAGAAGGTAAAAATTATCCACTTTCTAATCCTCAAGTGCTGAGCTATGCGACGAACAAGGAAAGTGCGACGTTTGAAAGTTGAAGGGTCTTATTTGCATATAAAAGCGATCGATGTAGCATCTGTTCGTAGTGAACAAGTGGCAAAATCCTTTTTTGTTATGCTAAAGACGAACTCCTTTCACTTCCGTGTATTTTGAATTGCATTCAGTAGTGGACAATAGCCCTGCCTGGTGTAAAGCACGGTTTAGGGAAAAAACGTTACGTCATAAACCACTCCCCAACGTTAGAATCGGAAGCGGCTGTGCTATTCAAATGGAAGAACAATGAAAAAGTGGAATAACGGTTGCTTAATTTAGCAGGACCCAGTTTTAAAGCTTCATCACCATTAGGGTAGGAATCCCGAATTTGATGCTAATATGACCCTATCCCCTGATCAAGTGACAGAAGCTTTCAAATTTGTCAAAAAGTAATTATTATATTCCCAATGTCAACAAACGTATAGTAAAAGTAGCGTAGGGCTTCTTGTAGCTGTTAACAAGGTGTAAACCCACAAGGTTTGGTTAGTGCACCGTAATCCCCCAAAATGTATGTGAAAATTTAACAGACTCTAGTTAAGTAGTTAATTCACTTAAATAATTATCTTTGTAGCGTCGTTTGTTTACAGAGATGTTGGGATGCTATTATTGTTTGATAAAGCGATGTCTAGTATTTACCAGATACTTTCAAAGTTTCACCAACCAGACCCTACAAATGGTCCACCAAAGCTAGCTGTTCACGGGTCTGCCTTTAATGAATATAAGTACGAACGAGTTTACCCGAAAGACCAAGACGACATTTAAAGATATTGAATATCCTTGAATAGTTAACTACAAGCCATGTTCTGCTCGTCTTCTTAAGATTTCCTAGGTAGGGTATATTAGGATTCATTCTTGAATCGGGATTTTTGGCTCCAGGAATTGTCGAATTCCGGAAGTTTTTGTTACATTTATAGGAATTGTATTTATAAGAATTTCTTGTAAAGACTGTGGCACAGCGACAACCAACGGAGGTTTTAGCCCCACTTGGGTAGAAAAAAAACTTTAATCGTCTCTTTATGAAATGCAGTGAGCATTGGGTCATTGTCAGGATTCCTACTCATTGGCAAAAATACGGAATTCTTACTCACTGGGCGAAACCGTTGATGGCTCGAAAGCACGCAGATTTTAGCGGACAACAAAGTGCAGATCCTGTGTTAGGTAACAGTGCATTTCTGGCTAGGGGGCATTGGCTGAGGGGAAAATTGGGATGAATGCGTTTTAAACGGTTGTATAATTAACGAAAGTATTTGGAGTTGAGGTCACAGGAAATCCAAACCTTCAAATGAAGTAGGGATACATTTGCATTGCAAATTTCAGTGTTGTGCCTAGACTAATGTTACGTTCTTACATCTCGCAATTTCTCCCGGTTTTCATGTGTAAGGTCGGGATAGAGGTTCGACATTTGCAACGCACGTTTCGGTATACGTTTAACGTGCTTCGCCACCATATATGGGGTTCAAAAGACGTTTGAAAGGGTTTGAAATTTCAGTAGTACTTTAGCAGCTCGCTGGCAACATTTTAAGCACGCATGGTGTACGCTGTTGAGTGAAACTACGGCATCCAGAAGGAAGTGGTGAGGGGAAGATTTTTTCAATGGTTTCGTATCATTTTACGCCTCTAACTTAGCTAGGAGAATGGTAGACTACAGAAAGACGCCATTAACAAAAGCCAAGAGTAGAAAGGGGGGAATTTCCTAATGGATTTTTCTAAACAGAAAACCCCCAGTCTGGGACCGTGAATAACGACGTAAAAAGCCTCTTGGTGCGCAGGTAGGACCTGTAACCCTGCCGTGTTGATTGTTGTAGGGTACCTTTTTACACTTCTGTGCCCAGCTACGCATCTAACGATGCTACGGTCACGCCTAAAAACCTTTCAAGTGTTGTTAACCGTTGCGTCTTCTGGGATAGTTGAAGTTACGTCACGTTCTTTGCGCTTTCGAAAAAAAGAAGATTTTTTTAAAAGGAAATGTACTACGATCCATTTACGGGTCGTTTGGCCAAGATCTGGAAACTAGTTACGTACCGATAAAAATAGCGACAAACCACGAGGAATTGGATGAATACGTGTCCTTTTCTTTGTAACAGAGAACTGGATACTGTGAGTACTTTGGGAAGTAGAGCGTTTGAAATCTTTCCAGGCCAGAAATTGGATTTTTTCCCCAAAAAAATCGTTCTAGACATAACGAACTGGCTTATCGCTCGTGCATGTAACTGTTGCGTTTTTACGGGTACGTTTTTAATAGTCATAAACGCAAGTTATTCGCCGGTAAACAGTTTTCCAGAAAATCCGCTAGCTGATGTCATCCTCGTTTTGTATGCATAATCGCCCTTTGGAGATCGTGGTGTCAAGGTTTGGTAAAGCGAACGAAGGCTGGAAGGTATAAGAAGACTTGTGGCCCGAGGATAAGGAAAGGGTCATATATATTTATGAGCGTAAAGGGGGTATACCCGGATATTACGTGTTTTATGACCTGAAGAAGAGTTAATGAGCACCTTGTGTTTTGTTTTGTCATTTAGGAGCTTGGAAACCAAACAGGAATTGGAGGAATTTCAGGAAAGCTCGCGTGAACTTGAAGCCGAGTTGGAAGCACAATTAGAGCAATCCGAAAGTCAAGGCAGAGAATTGCGATCCCTTGTTAACCGATTACAAACCGAAAACGCAGCTTTGAAAGTAAGTCAGTGTAGTCGTTAACGTAATCCAAAAAAGAGGCGTTCCACCTTGCGTATGCACCCAACATATGCGCGTTGGGGTCGGACTGCTGTAGCTATTGTGTCATCGATAGGAAGTTCCCCCTAGAGTGGAATTTCAGATTGGGATCATCTGGATGAGTCACCGGTGGGAGGTTTTGGGAAATGTCCTTCTTTGGTGGACTTTTTTCCCCCTGAGAACGGAAACGTGAGCATTTTGGCGGGCATGGACTATCGCCGACAGTCATGCCGAACCGACTGGTCAAGTAATTGACTTAGTTTACAACGTTTTACAACGTCTCCTGAAATAGAGTACAGAATGTAGAGTAGAATTCACGCTTTAGTGGTCACTGGGTTACGCTCAAACTACCGAATGTCCTGAAAAACATTTTTTTAGCGCCATCTAGCCATGTCAAGTTTCCCGTAGGTACGCTTTAATTAGCGTGAGCAGATGGTGAGAGAGTAGTGAAGAGGGAGAAAGTTATTCTTTAAGAGATTGTATAGTAGGTAACAGAAAGTGGTTAGGGTGTTAACTGAACCAGTTTTTTGAGTAAATTCACTTGTGTTTCCTGCCGGTGGTGGTGGTGGTAGTGAGCGTGAAATCGGTCCTCGAATCAGATTTTGAAAAGGATGAAGTTCCTTTCACTTCAGAGGGCATTGACTAGGAGGTATGAACAGTATTTCCACTTGAACACATCTCGAGGATGATGTATCATTGGCTGCGTGATGGTACAGCGATCCGTGTTATGCTGTACTGCCAGGTACGCGGCCCTTCTCGCGTGACTCGACAGTTGATTCCCCTCCAAAGGGTGACATAAGTCAAGCTTTTAGAGCTGTTTACAAAGCATAGGAATGTTGACGCCAGACGGGGAATTACAAATTTCGTGTCTCTGCAGGACAAATTGGAGATCTCCTCACAGAATAACCTGAAGCAAATCGCCGAGCTCCAAGCAGAGTTGAACACACTAAAAACGATACGGGACGACTTGACTAAGTACATCCGAGAGTTGGAGCAAGCTAATGACGATTTAGAGCGAACGAAAAGGTATTTTCTTGATTAAATTTTTATTTTATTTTTCATTGTTGTTATTTTTTTATTATTATTTACTTATTTCTTACTTTTTTATGACTGTTATTATTTGGTGCTATCTTGGGTTGGAAATATTAACGCTTTACCGGTTTGCAGAGCGACAGTCGTTTCGTTGGAGGATTTCGAAGTCCGACTTAACCAAGCCATAGAACGGAATGCGTTTCTGGAATCGGAGCTAGATGACAAAGAAGCGTTAAACATCATGGTGCAGCGACTGAAGGATGAAGCAAAAGGTAACGGTCATGATTATAACCTTCATAACAAACGAGGCGATCAAGCTAATGACCAACTACGTTTTTTTTTTCGTTTTTGTCGTAGAACTTCGCCAAGAGCTGCAAGCACGTCACAGGATCGTGAATGATTCCGTATCCGTACCTGACAACGAGAAATCCTTGGAAGAGAAATGTGATCCAGCCAAGTCTCCTGTCCAAGTCGATTCCAACAAAATATCATCGAATAAAGACAGCAAAGAAATCCCCTACAAACGTAAGTTGGATGCAAATCTACAGTTACTCCCATTGGAAGCTAATTTTCTAACTGTTTCAGCACTGGTAGAGAATGGACCAGTTCCTTTGACTCCGTCAGCCCGGATCTCGGCGTTGAATATTGTGGGAGATTTGTTGAGAAGAGTTGGGGTAAGATTTCCTGTTTTGATTAAGCCGTCAAGTCTAGCTTTGAGTTCTGTCTGGTACAATTGTTTAATGCGAACTCTTTTAATGTGCGACTTCCTTTTTTGTGGCGTCTTCTAGTTATCGCACTATTTGTGCTGCGGTTGTAGTCGCGTACGATGTGTTTGCCATCCAGCGCCCAGCAGTCCACCCCCTAGTAGACTTTCACGGCCTGCTTGGCTTCCCAAGCAGTTCTGACTCATTTCCACACTCTTTCTTTAAGGCTTCGTTTTCGAAACTAGTCATCCGTACACACAAAAGGTGTTTAGAAGGTGTGTGTATAAGAGTGTGAGAAAACTTGGGAAAGGGAAGGGGTTTGATTCAAAGAGCGATTAACATTTGACAGCTTTTTTGCCCCGCCGCGTAACCGAGTTCGTCGCCGTGGAATGGCTAATTAAGTTCTAATTTGACTGCTGGGCTGGACACTAACTTGTTTCGTTGGCTTTGTTGCATTTTTAACAGTTGCAGTGGAGTTTTGTGATCTTAATCCTAATGCAAGTTTGTGTTTGCTGACCTTTTAGGCGCTGGAGACGAAACTTTCAACTTGTCGTGCTGTGTCTAAAGAAAACCCCAACCATGCAGTCAACGAGACGAATAGGTATTACACCAAGAACGTTATAACAGAACTCCAGTTTTGTCAAATGTCGTGGTACTTTTACGCGAACGATTCTCGAAATTGCACTTAGTTGATTAAAGTAATCTTAAATTGCTTTCATTAAAGGAATCTTTATTCGTGAGCAACTTTTATTCATGAGTATTAGTTCTTCAAATAATCTCATTATAAAACGCAAGTACAATTTGTAACGGTCAAAACGCGCAAGCGAGTTCCTATCAGTGTTGTGTAATTGGTCAAAAAATAAATATTATTACATTACAATTACTTTTTATTTAAAATTTACTATTACATTACAATTACATTTGTAAAGTAATGTATTACTTTGCCATTACTTTCGGTTAGAATGTTTATTTTTACATTGAAAACTGTTCCAATTTTCGCATTTTTAACTATACGAAAAGTAAGTAAGTCTACTTACACGAGCTGTTATGAAAAGGATAGTAGATTAATTACAAATCAATTTTTAATGTCAAATGAGTACTTCACATTTTACATACTGGAAGCCAATTCACAACACCCTTTAGTCGATCTAAGGCAGCGAAGTTCCAAAGCACAAGTTCTTCGCCTTCCCCCCTTTCTTTACAGGTTTTCTACTTTTTCTCTAAGAAACCAAAGGAATTGTAGTTGTAATGTTATTTGGCCTTTTTAAATTTACTAGTAAATTACATTACAATTTTAGATAGCATAAAATGTAATGAGTACATTACATTACATTTCTACAGAGCAAAAAATGTAACGAGTACATTACAATTGCTTTAAGAAAAGGTAATTGGTATTACAAATTACCATTACTTGTAATAATTGCACAACACTGGTTCCTGTTATTACCTATCAGTACATCGTACCGGAGTTTTGTAAAGTTTCAGATACTAAACATTACACCATACATATATATATTTCTAAAACCTCAATTCCCATTACTCTGGTCGTGGTTGGAGGAAGCCAAGGAGTGCCCTCCAGTGAACCCAACCTTGGGTTCATTGGAGGGTAGCTGACATTATAAGTTTGATTATCATATGTTTTCCATGGGTCAAATCTCTTCAGTACACACTAGTTGACAGAGCTGGAGTTCTAATATGAAGAATAACAGTAAAATAGACGAATAAATCATTAACAGTTTCGTGTTATTTTTCTAGGGCCAAAAGGTTATCCCATGCCGCTTCTGGACCTGGCGTCCAAAATTTGATTCTCGCTTAAAGTGATCAAATCTTTTGTATAACCTTATTTACGGTCATCAGTTTGTAGGGTTTGGTCCTTGTCCGGTTTAAGTAGCAGCAATTGGTTCTCTTATTGCTTGGTTCCTTGTTTTCTGAAATATGAGTTACGCATTAAATTGGTATTGACCTTCTGGCGAGCAAAGGAGGGTAACATTGTCGGACTTTGTATGGAAAATCCCAGTTTCTTGACAAGCATATTGCGTGTCAAAGAAAGCTTATTGATAAATACATTACATTACTGTCGTTGATTTAACTTTCTTTTTATCTTTTCATTTTTTATTATTAGTATTTCTTTTCTTCATTCAGTAACACATAATTCGCTAAGGATGCAAAAGTTCCCCATTTTTTATGTTCGCAAACAGGCGCCAGTAGTCGGTTGCCTTGTACTCGGAAACGCAGTCTGGGTAGGTAAGTTTGCACGTGGTGGTTAATGAAATAGGTACAGTTGTCAAGGAGAATGTTAGTGGTCGCGTGTTGCGCACAACCTCGATCCGTACATCTCCTATGTTGTATTATTGTATTAGTAATTACTATGAGACGTAACTGATCTCAAACTGGACTGACCTGCGACTTTGGAGGACCTAAGTACCCACAGCATTAAGGAGTAGATTGGTAAACAATTAAGAACCCAACAAAGTTTCGAGGTGATTCCTTGTACCGCAAGGATGGTACACCGGAGCTATTTAATCAAATAAATTGTAGAACTGTGAAATCTTTACGAAACAACATACCGTAAGGAACACAGCGTAGTATAAAGCCGTTGTGGGTAGCATGAAGACAAGTACAGTGAAGAGCACCATGCCTACGAAGAGCTGGTCGGTGTCAAATTCGCCGGAATCAACCCGTACACGAAAGGGGTTAAACTTTTTGCCTCTAAACATTCGCCAAGTCGATAGTAACCCCGCAACCTGCGCGCCGTAGAGCCTAATAATGGTAAATTAAAGCTCGCAAATACGATGGGTAATTACGTCTTACCGCGTGGCGTACACGTAGAAGCAATAGCAGTGGAAAGTGGCAATGGAGATTAGGTCCGAGATGACGGAAATTTGGAACGTGATCCCACACCATCCCACGATGTGAAACATTGAGACGATGAACGACAGTATTGGGTAAATTATATCTGTAAAAACACTTCAGGTTACGAATTTAACGAAATAAAGAGAAAATACTCATATAAGTTCGCCACAGTTCTAAGTGGTATATGAAAAATTTGCCGAGTGCCGTAGTCAATGGCTGGTTTAACTTCAAGCCTGCTGGAACGCCCATTAGCCACTGAATCAACTCTTGCAACTGGTCGACAACATTCTAAGGAAGTAATATAAAATAGAGAAAAATATACCAAATGCATAAAAACTGCCTGTAGATCAGATTTACTTGTAGGACTAGTAGAAATGAGTCCAGTAATGTAAGGTGACCTATGTTTCGACATCGTTCGAAGACAAAGTAACCGAGCAGCAGGTCGAAAAAGATTATCCAGACACAGTTCCACGTTTTTAAGTTCGTGTTGCGGAAGTTGAGAAGAATATAGGAGATCTGATTAATCCTGTTAAGTAGCTGTCTGCTGGTACTCGAGTACTCAATTATACCGGAGGACTTTAAATATTCTAGACTACGTAGAGGTTTGACTGCCGGTGTTTGGGTGTTCGGGTTGAATTGCCGGCAAAGAAAATCAGCGCTCGCTGGAACCTTTCCATTCATTAGAAGTAGTTCAGAAGCTTTAATCCTTTCTTGATCGTAAACTTGCGTGATGATTTGGTCCGAATCAATGAGTTGGTTCTCCAAACGTATTTCGCCCACTTCCAACGTATTATGACGTGCAATCAGATTTAGGTAACATCCTGATATTCTACAGCCATTCGTAAGAGGTTTCGGACTTGTTTCAGAACTGGTCCTATGACTGCGAAGAAACGCATTTGTCTGCATAAACAGGTGTGACTCCGTTGATTGGCGTAGATCTTTGCCATTGCCGTTTAAAAATGGATTCTCTGCTGCGGGTCCTAACACGACACAACAGAGTACAGGGCCATTGTTGGCTTGCCCATGAAGTAGACACGTTTCGGCATGCAACGGGCCAGTACTGCAGCTCTTTAAGTTATTAGGAATGTAGCAATGCACTGATATCGATGAGGATATTGCAGTTTTTTCCGCATTTTCTGTTTGGTCCAGGCTTTGTTTGGATGCTTCCATTGCCATCTACCAGCCGTACCCTAAAGCAAATAAAACCTTGTCAATTTCTCCGCCTCTAATTCCCCCACCTCTGCGATTAGCCTGATTATTAGCGTTTTCCCTTGGGAAAACTGGTGCAGCTTTTTAGCTGTGCCAGTCTGTGACTGGGACAGCTTATAGTATCGGTTCGAAATTTAGCTCGTGGTTGGGAGGGTGAGCCTAGCTCGGTTCTCGCCATAAGTGGCTGTAGAATTTAGGGTGGTGTTTGGTGGGGGCAAATAAGCGAATTTTGCCAGGGGCAAGAGCACTAACTCGGTTGAACCTTTTGGCTCACAAAACATGCTAATTTATCTTGTGGGTGTACACTTGTGCATGATAAGTGATGAACGTAGTTCTTGTATTTTTTGCCTAAATACACGTTTATATTATTCGCAAATTTAGTTTCGTTATTTGTTTTTTTCTTTATATCTTTTAAATTCAAAGGCCACAACAGCCGATCTGAAAGATAACGAATTTTTCTTCAGCGGTAACAGCTTTCATAATCATGTTTTACGAGGAATGCGATCTACCCCTCTTTCTACTGCTTGCACTCGCATTTTCCTTTCTTGTTTTTTCTCGTTTGTAGCTTTTCGAACGTTTCTAGCCAACAGCGAACATTTTTTCCTAACCAACAGCGAAGGTTTTTTCTAACTATCAGCGAACATTTAGGAACTCGGTGTGAGAAATTTCACTGTTGGCACACGGCGAAAACAAGACATGAATTGATAGTTTACAAAGTGTATTAATTCGTCCAAATAGACAAATGTATTAAGATTTGTGTTACAAAGTCAGGTTTCTG
>JAHZNP010000493.1:0-56039 GCA_020615345.1 Triops cancriformis | reverse complement strand
CTCTTGCTTTAAACAATCTGTCTCAGGAAAGAGATCTCCGTAAGTTTCAATCAAAGAGTTAGTGTCTAATTGTTCTATATCTTTCGTGACGACTCTAGAAGGAATTAAATAGAAGGAATTAAAAATTTTAAAAAATATTCGAGAAAACATTTCGGGGGGGGTTATAACCCCCTAACCCCCCCCCTGGATACGGGGGTGCCTTGAATAGTCGTTAAAAGGAAAACAGAATATACTAAAAGCTCTCTTATTCAGCCTTGCTTAACCACTGAAAATAGCTTTTAACCGCGTAACCAAATTATCAGCAAGACTTTTTCCTCCAGCGCCTTTTTGTTGTTTCTCTATGACAAATTGTCCGACAGAACACTTCAAGACTCGTCTCCAAAACTACCGGTTGTTTTGCTGCAGGAACAAATGTTTAAGGAATATTATTCACCACACTATCAATACAGTTTTACTCCTCCGTTACTACCTATTATGCTTCTTTCGGTTAAAATACTTCGTTCGGCTATCTAGCCTTGAGTCCCCGTCCCATGGAGGCTGGATAAGAGGGCTTCTATTGAACTCAGCGGTCGTGAGGAAAACGACCCATGCGAACTAAGCTATTCTAACAAACACTTGCGTGAGCTAAGCTCCAAGGGTGACCTAAGAAATAAGGGGTTCCTTAGTCAATCCTCTCATGTCTAGTTTCAAAATTTCATTATTGCCGACAATGGTAGTTCACAGCCACTTCTCGCGCAAGGACGTCCTAAGCTCGGTATCCGAAAGCCGACAAATTCACTGTTGCCGACTATGAACGTCCGTAGCCAGCCCTTACCCAGCTTCGTTCCCGAAAACATTGTTTCTAACTAGTGTTACGTATTCAAAATAGCAGCTGCTGGTTTGGTTCAATTTTTGTCGAGGTACTGTAGTTTTCCGCCTCATTTTATTCCCAAGCAATGTCACTTTCTTACGGAAGTTCCTAGCACTCATCTTCGGTGATTGTTTAAATCCGGATCTCTGTAAAGGACGCAAAAAGCGCCGACAAATTCCGTCTTGGATCCCACCATGCGAACCAAGTCCTCGCGGTCACAATGGAACGATTAGTACGAATGATTTGTTGATTGTTCAGCCGCGCGAGGCTCCAGTGTCCAATAAATTACAGACAAACACATGTTTTTTTTTAACTAGAATAATTTAATCTCATGGTAGAAATGGGAGAATACAACGCACAGACCAGTTGACCAGCTTGCGTACACAGCCCATGCGACAAATTTCCATGGGAAGTTCGAAAACAAGTGGACAAAAAAGGGGGAGGGAGAGGAGAAAATACAACCCAAATCCCGCGATCACACTTCCAAACAAGCTTGCTTTGGGGGTGGTGGTGGTGGGAGGCGTGGGGGGACTTTTTGTCCACAGCAACCTTCATCTTCTAATTCCACTTCCTGCAACAAAAATGTCATGCTTTTCCACAGAATTTGGTTTTCGTATTTTTCGTTGACAACTGACACTTCTGAGCCGCAACTAATGAATTCTCCGCATTCAAATCTACCACGGACTATGATCATCAACAGAAGGGGGCGGTACGGTAGGGTATGGTACGGGTGGAAATGTATGTATTGATGGGCATGGGAGGGAAAGGGCTGGCGGAACGCTCTGACCAACGAGAGAAACAAAAAGAAAAAGAGCACATCGGGAATCCAGAATAGATTTCCCCCGGAAAGGAATACGTATTGACAAAGGAAAACAACGTACACTATGACGCGGTGCAGAGCAAGAAGCTCTTTTCAGAGAAGAAAAAGTTATTGGAGCAAAGTGTCGGCCAATAAGAAAACCAAGTCAGCTGAAGACTGCCTACTTGGATTTCTATGCGTGTTGTAAACCCCCAAAGCAGATCCGATTTGAAGATAGTAATAATAAAAAAAGGTGAACATAGAGGCCGCTTTCCATTCCTTGAGGCATTTTGGGTACTGCCGTCTTTTGTGAGGTAGATACTCGACACACGTCGTATCGGCGAGATAAGAAATGGAAAACGAAGGTGTTTGCTGACATGGTGGGGGGTATGGGGGCATCGGAGGGGTAAATAGCCAAAAACGTTAGGAATTCCACATCCCTTAGCGTTACACTTTGAATACTTGGTATCATAAGGCAGGTACAAGCTCCATGGGGAGTACATCCATAAAGCTTTAGCTTTGATTGCACGTCGGTCGTTTTGTTTTTTTAGTTGTATAGGTGCGACTCGAAATTGAGAGACACCACAGTTACAGAAGGACAGGAGTAGGGTTCCATCTTACAAAAACTCCCCTTCCTCCTACCTCAGTAATAAAAAGACTATGGTCATCAATATGGTTTGTTGATTGTGCTGTAAAAAATTTTTATCGGACTGGAGTAGAAAAAAGGATGTTCCATATGGGTGGAGCGAGTCGGGAGGTAGTTTGCAATAATGATGATGCATACATAAACGATTCATAACGCGAAACAAAAAAGCGACGTGTGGGAGTACAGCAAGATAATTATCATGAACAGTTCGTTTTTTTTGTGGAAAAGGTAAAAGAAAAAATCATTTAAACTGTCAAAAATTCATCCAAAAATTATCTGCCAAATTATAGAAGCGGTTCCAAATTGTTTAAGTTGGGAGGGGGGAGGGTCACAAAACTTTCTAGTAACTTTTTGTTTTAACCAGAAGCAGTGATGATGGGAGAATAAGGCTAAATTAGGAAAAAATGAAGACAACGGAGGACGAAAACGCCAGCAAAGTCCACGTTCCGCAAAGGGGGGTGGGGGGCTCTATTTGGTGAAAATTGAAGAGTGTGGGTGCGAATTTCCAAAAATGGCGGAGAAAAAAAGAGTTTTTATACTAAAGCCTTCCAATTCCAATTCGTCATACATGGTCAAATAGGGTTACGAAAAAAAACATCGAGTCTACCATTAAATTTTCAAGCTTGATTCTGTCTTTTGCTAAAGCGTGTAGGAAGTCATAACTCAAAAAGGCGAGAAAAACTGGTTTCAAATTCAATCAATGCAAAACAGAAATCAGGCAGCCGCGTGGCCCACAAGAAATTTTCAGAAACTTGATCAAGTTTGGGGTGTTAAAAAGAGAAAAATCAAGAAAAACTACCAAGAAATGTGTGGCATAGCAAGGGGGACAAAAACGTAGAAATGTCCTTTTGGTAACAGATCGGATAGAACAAAGAACAGTAAAATTCCCTTGTTTTGTAGGATCTCGGGCTACGGATTAGCTGTGGGAAAACCATAAGTTCACGAGACTGGACAACCAATAAGACGGCCCTTTTCACTCTGCTATCAAAACTGTCTCCCTCGAAAGAAAAACGCAAGTTAGTTGTTGGATCGACCAAAATGCGAATACTTGAAATTTTACTGCGCTTTGCTCTGCCATGTAAACTGTTTTTCTAATGGAAATTTCGTGGCGGGGTTGCCGAAACCTTACCAGCAATGTATGTACAATCTCAGAAAATCTTTTCGCGCCTTGGCAAAGGCTTACTTTAAGGTCAGCTACGTCCGAAAAAGGTGATTAACAGCATACAGAAAAAGGTATTTAGACCCACCCAGCCACTTCCCTCCCACCTTCTTTTGGCCAGACAGAAAATGCACACACAACTGTGAGAAGAAATTCTGAGAAAAAGAGCGTCCGGCTGTCCAAATTTCTTTAGTCGTTGAGCCAATTCATAGATGAACTGCAATTTGTGCAGAATGAGCTATCTAATGCACAAAATATACATCTTTCGGTTGCTATAGCGGTTGTCTGAAAAGTACGCCAAGTTCTGCTTGACACATAATTCACAAGCAGTCCACGCACGACTACACGCGTTCCTCGACAATCAAGGCCAAAAGTACGGTGGAGGGGGTGACTGGGGGTTAATTTTACAGCACATTGGTGGCAAGGAGATTTAAATCGGACCCATATTTCTCAAAAGCAAAAAAACACCAGTCGAAATATTTCTTCGGCCAATTTGAAGGAAAAAATTGAATTTTGTTGTGGATGCTGGTTCGAAACCTTTCCCCTTGATCGGGGACACAACAGGTGGTGAATTTAATGGTACATGGGATCGGGGTGCAAAACCCCCCAAGTCACACAAGATACCGGCTTAGCTTATTTTCTAGACGCATTTTCAATTTCCCCCCGAAATCAATCAAGAAAAGAAAGAAAAAAAAGGCAGATACCGATAGTAATAATGCTAACTTAAAAAAAACGGTAAGCCCAGGGTTTACCAGATTTTCCTTAAGAAGTAGGGTGGATGGGGTTGTAACAAGGATGAGAGGACCATACTAATCTTGCATTAGGTTTTTCTGTCTTTTCTCTATCTTCCCAAGCTGGTCGTAGTTTTTTTTTTCGTTCGCTTTCACACTCAGGTGCGCTAATTTCTCTCGCCATCATCATCATCAAGAAGCTATGGGATGTCCTATTGTTTTGTTTCGAAATGGAAAACACTTTGTATCCATGTGTGACGCGTCGTCTCATCACCGAGTCAGTACTTTAACATGACTTTTCATGGCGTTGGGTTCACAAATGAGGTAGTTGGCTCATGAACGTTCCTGTAACAGAGGCTTCTTTTTCCAGAGCAGCACAAGTCTTTGAAAGATGGGAGTTGTTCCCTCCGACGAACGATCCAGGCAAAGTATAAGCAGAAAAAGTGTGTCTATGGTCCAAAAGACAACGGTTGGGGTTTCGCCCCGTTTCTTTTTATCGGTCCGTGATTTTTCCAAGAGTTTGGTGTCTTCCAGAAGAAAGCCTCGTGTTCCAATATAATATTCCAGCAATAACAACAGTAGCAGCAGTAAAAAGAGCAATGACCCCAAAATTTCACGTCGTTTTCAGTATCCGGGATTTCTGATTCTTTTGTTTCCTTTTCTTTGTTTCTGGTTGATGGGATTTTTTCGTACACATAATTCCATTTTTTGATTCGTGCGGTAACCACGAACAGTATTCGAACAGCTTCGAGGCTGCAAGTAAGTTCCAAATTTCAGGTTCAGATTTTCCATCTTCGGAAGGGTTAATCCATTCAGGGTCAGAACAAAGGGTCATTTTTGGCCAGTTTTGGGTCATTAGGGGGACGTGTCCAATCTTCGATAGTGTCCGGATTTGTGGTCCTGATTCCAATTCTTCTTTTCATTGGCGGGTTTAGGTGTTGAGGGAAGCTGGGGGTCGGGGTTTTTGTAAGAACCAAAATCTGTTGTTCCATTTCGCACTCCCTCCGTCTAGGGCGTGACGATCGATTGCAACCACCAATTCCCATACCGCAGAAAACGAAACGAAAGTTTCTCTTGCACTGCAGAAAAATAGTGTTCGGGGATCCGGGAACAACTTATCAAAAATAAACCTTTCCGTAGTATTGTCCCCAACGGGGGACGGGAAGTTGGGGGGAGGAGCTACGTAGATCCTGCAATCTGTCTCAGACTCGTTCTCGCGGAAGAAGAAGTTCTTCTCGGTTCAATCCGCCCCGGTTTTTAGCTACAATCCTGTGAGGGAGGAGAAACCCTGAGCGCTTTTCGATGAATTTTCCCTGAAGAGAGCGCCACGGGCGCCACTACAAACCAGAGAAGAAAAGGGGCGGGGGAAGAGGGGGACGGGGGCCAAAATTTTTATCTGAGGGGTTTCAGGGTTAGCCATCTTCTTTTGGGAGGGGGGAAAAAAGAGAAAAAATCCTCATGGCACTTTGTTGTTGTTTTGTCTTTCTTGCCTTTCCATATCTTTTGCTCTGCTTCTTCCCTGACACAAAAAAAAAGTTCAACAGAAAAATATCAACACCAGGCGTAACGCATAGAGGCCCAAAACTTTCGGTGGAAAAAAAAGTCGGCAACAAAACTTGTCGTTAGCATCCATAACACGTCACACACATACAAGTTCGTCTTTTTCTCTCCTTCGTATGTCCTGGATTGGTTTTTGTGTTTGTTTTTACGTATACTATCCGTCATGCACTTGTAGGGGGTTCTCCTCCACCCCCTTTCTGCCGTAAAACCGATCGCCGGGAGCGCTGAGAGTCCATCACGCTGGAAATCCTATCCGCCCCCCAAATTCTTCTTTCCCCGTTCGCAAACAATCGACTCGCCCGCGCCCCAATGCGCCACACATGAAAAGGACATAACAATTCACACGCACGCACACACAAACACACACACACACGATGCACCCCTGGTCAGCACTAAACCAAGTGTTTGACTAGTGCCCAGGTCACTCGGCAGCATTTTCTTTTTCCTTCTTCATGTCCCCGGTGTTGTTCTCTCCCACCTTCCGGGTTCCACTTCACTGTCTCATCCTTCTCCAGAGCAACACAACTGGGTCTCTTCTGTAGTGGGAGGAGCCACACACAATCCCGGCTGCTTTGGCAGTCTTGGCAGACGCAGCGGAGGAAAAAGGGGTTGGAGAAATTGTAACGAAAGTGAGAGACACCCCACGGAAACAAGAGGCGACACTCCTCCCTTTTGTATCAAAGAATGGTTCGACAAAAAGTGAACAAAATGCATCATTCATCGCGCTTATTTTGCCCCATGTGACTTGAGGTAATTCCTGGCACACTGGCTTCAAGGCACGGCGGACAAGGATGAGTGGACGTAGATTGAAAGCTTTCAAGTCCTTCTTCGATCATGAATGGTTCAGTTTCTGGATTAGTTGGTGGGTGCTGGGCGCTCCCATTGTTCAGCGCTGCGGTGGTAGCGTCTCCCGAATGGGTTGCGTTCTTGTCAAATAAGCCAGGGGGCGAGAGCTGCGTGACGTTGGGCCAGCGACCATGACAAAAAACATGCCTGTCCTGGTTGGCACACACACACGCCTACGAGCACGTGGGTTTTATGGGAGTCCGTGTCGGGTTTGAATCATCAGAAAGTTCCCAAAAAGGGGGTGGAAACGGATGCTGTTGTTCTTGTTGAGGTTGCGGGGAGAAAACGACGGTGAAATGAATTTTTACTACTACTATGGCCACATCGACGACGGGAACTGCTATTGCTGCGGCTCTCGGTCGCGTGATCTATTGTTGGCACCCGGAGCACCAGCAGCAGGACCCGTGGCGGAGCCCGACGCGGAACCGGAACCCGACAAGGCTCGTAAACGCCCACTGGGCGGGGTGGGACCGCCACCTGTTGCGGCAGGTTGACTGATCATGGCACGGATACGACGTTGGGCAGACTGCGAAAGGAGAAGAACACCGAAAGATTAGTTCACCAGTCATTCAGTTCTCTTCTATAAAAGGTGTCCGAACCAGTCGGGAGCTGAATTGAAAATCAAGAAAATCCATTTTCATCGACTAATTCAACATTCGAGTAGAAAACTCGGAAAGCAGAAGAAACCTAACCAAAAATCCGAAGCAGCGCTTGTCAAACTTTTTCCTCGATTGTCTGTGATCACCAAGTCCTTTTCACTAAAACGAGAGTAAACTTCAATACGTCGTTACCCAAAGACACACCCCCTTTTGTCACCAAGTTTGGGTAGTTCACTGTGCTAGGAGCTAGACGCTGTTGATCACAGAGCGTCGAGTTTGCGCAGTGCAGATTGCACCCAAGAGATTTAAGAATGAATAATTGTCAGTGGTCAGAGGATTTCGGGGATGAAACTTATCGGCACACTTTTAAACAGTTTCCGTTTACTTTTTTTTTCACGAATTTTTTGTGTCTTAACATTTCTTAGCTTTTATTGCGCATTTCTGGACTTCTCGCAAGCTATTTTTCGCTTAACGACAATCTCTTCATTCTATTCTACATCTCTCTCCTCTGGAAACGAATGTCCGATTTTAATATGGAGGACGAACTTTAGAGAACGTAGTTCCAACGATCTATGTCGAGAAGGTGGTCAACTATGTACCGCGAAAAAAGCTTCGCATTATAGAGTGCAAACCGCTTATTTGAATAGGCTCGGGGCCGGACGAACAGTATTCAAATATGCGGAGTATTAAGCTCTTAAAATCTAGCATGTTAAAAAATACGTATTGAGCGAGACAATACGTAGATCCATACTATCCTGGATGAATAATTAGATTAGACAAAGTTTTTCCCAATTCTTCTTTTGAAAAAAAATCCATGAGTGAACGCTGTTTTGCGTTCTTGTCTTTTGCATTGTGCAAGAATGTCGTTAAGTCGTGCAACTGCTTATATCCCTGACAACTCATGTTATATATAAATCGATGACCAACATTAATTGCCTACAACATGGACAGTAATGATGATGGAAGCGTAAGTTCCTTTACTGTTTCGAATCGTTGGGCAACTGTACTCTCTCTCCTTCTTTTGTGGGAGATTTAGCAATGCACTCGCACAGCTAGAGACAAACTTGTGTGCTTTCTTATAGACATATTCTGCAGCACTCTTTTAACTTCGCGACTAAACCACAAAACTTTCAAATTGATTAAGAATGTACGGCGTCAATGGTGAAAAGTGCAAGATGATGGTGAAGGGATTTAGCTTTCTTTGTCGCGTAAGACCTCTCAAGTATTTGGTGGAAATATTGCGGCTTTCTGGAGTCAAAGCTTATTTCCAAAGATACGTATTCATGTGAACGAAGTTTCTTAGCATGGTAAGATATAGAGCAGGGCTTTAAAAAGTTGTGCAATAAAGCAATTATTCAGTTATCAAAAATATCCAATAAAAAAGACTACATTTTCACTCAAGTAAGTGGGCTTAAAAGGGACCGGCAACTGTTCATTCAATGAGGCAGAGTATTCAAATAACCCATACTCAATTACGCGGATTCGACTGTACTAGCTTCGAATAGCGATTCCTGACATGCCAACTACCCTTTCTGACTAGTATTGTGCTTGTGCATACGAGTTCCTTGTCTTCGTTCGGGACTGAACATCTTGTTCACGTGTCCGATGAATTTGACGAGGTTTGCGGCGCAAAGAGTTAGCGTAACACTGTAAGCCGCACAACAATGGGAAGCATTCGCGCCACGGGCAAATTCCTACACCCAAGGCACTCAGGGTGTCCTCGGAAAACAAAGATTGTGATTAGCTGCTCAGGAAGCGGCGCACTGGCTAGGAACATTCATTGTTAGCAACGAAGTCTGTTGCTATAGGAACACTCACAGTAATGGCGAGTTCCATTTGCAACACTGGTGCGCACCAAGTTTTTGAAACACAGGAAATAGTTGTGTTTCGAAAATTCAGTGCGCACCTGTGTTGCAAATGGAACTCGCCATAAGTGAAAAGGAATACTGCGGTCAAAACATTCATTGCTGTTGACAAGGAGCGGAGCTGCTGGACGGCTGTGCTAATAGCGATTTTCACTGGCTTCTCTGGGAGTGTCAATCTACTCTGGCAAAGAGTGCTCAGAATCTGCGGACCCGCCCCGAGATCTCGGATTCGTTACTCCCAGCGGAGGGCGCTTACGGTTATAGAGTAACGGCAGCCATACTTATGTATGTTTTTTTTATTGATATCGTAGGCGTGAGCTATTGCTCGTTGTACTTATGTATGTTTTTTCCCGCGCAACTTACGATTTTTAGAAGATTTTACTCAAATAAATGGCGGTTTTTCAGGAATTTATCGGGACCTTCTTAAACTGTTAACAAAATTATTAAACTGAGCCTCTATGTTGAACAGATATGCTACATACTTCACAAATGAATAATTGCGCATATATATATATATATATATATATATATATGTATATAATTTGAATTCTGGGTTTTAACTATTCGCATGTTTTGGCGGAAAGCACACACATCATCACTCGTAATTTTCTTAAACAGTGTCGCTGCTGGAACTTGAAGAAGTTTCTTCAAGCAAAGCAAGTTACAATTCATCTCTGTTGGATTCATGTTTCCCGCGCAAACAAACGCACTCTAGATAGCCTACTTTGACTTCAACGACGGGGTAGCCGCGAGTACTCTTTTTCACTCGAAACAGAGTGAGATTCCCAGTGAAGGGCGCCATGGAGAGTGACTCCTCCTCTGGCTGGCTCAGTGAAAGACGCCCTCGCTACTCAGAGTGAAAAAGAGCACTCTAGAGTACTCTAGAGTAGCCAGTGAAAATCGCTATAAGTATCACTGTTCGCAACAATGGTAGTCCTTCCTTGATACCTCTACCAAGGAACGCGGTTCTCAACGTTGTCTTATGAATGATCTCATGCCGAATATTAAATTCACTGCATCACTCCGGGATTCGCGTTAATAGCGACCGAAATAAAAAATCGCCAACGATGCTTTGCCCCCAACTCGGGGTTGTTACTGTAAAAGAAACGCGTGGATGAACTCCTCGCCCACAAATGTCCGAGCTGCTCCATTCACAAAGAGCGCTGTTCGCAAAACGGGGTTTGCAAACGCGCGTAAAACAGACTTCGGCTTACCTGGGATGCATAGAATGCTCCAATAATGTGCACTGTGGTTTCTTCCCCAGCGGAAGCGCCGTGCTCGGGCAGCTTGATGGTGCAAGACGTCGATCGCTGCAACTCTCGCACGTTTTGGCCACCTTTGCCGATAATCCGCCCCACTTGACTTGAGGGCACTAACAACTCTACTGTCATGCGCACTTCTTCACCCGGAGACATGAATCCTTCCTCTCGCATTTTTTCAAAGATCAGGTACTGTGCCTACAATCAAAAAGCGTTAAAAATACGTCCATTCAACACAAAGAAATAAGCCCCCAGTTCACTTTCGAAAAGAATAAAAAAAAAATGAGAAAGTCCCCTGAACAAGCTAAACATGGAACGCAAACTAAGTGCATAAAAAAAATAAAACGAAAAAATACATCGAGCACAGACCAAAAAGTTTTCCCAACTGTTCTTTGTGAATGTGTCGGTGTACGAATTCCACCAAAAGTAAACGCACGTAAATTTGCGGGGCAATCTGAAAGCTACCAGTAGCGAGAGCATGGCGTAACACGCCCGAGAACGTTCACAACACAAGCGATTGAAAAGAATGTAGGAGGTCTTCCCAAGCTTGAGCACGTACTTTCCATTGAGCTTCCGGAGTACCGACGATAGTAACTTTCCGCTCTTGCTGCGGGTCGGCAGCGCCCTCTGGCAAAGCCGCTATCTTGACTGAGGCCCCGGAAAACCGGATTATGTTACGAATATGTGAGCCTTTGGACCCAATAATAGCTCCCACTGCATTGTTCGGGATGTACAGATACGACGTTTCCTTCACACAAAAGAGACAACCAACGACAATTAGTCAAGTACACGAGTAAAAAAAAAACTGGGTCCCTCACTACCTGCTGCGTGCCGGTAGGCATGGGCGCCCCGGGCGGGTACATCGGCTGGAAGGGGGCGGCAGGTGGGCCGTACATGCTCGGAGCGGGCGGTCCGCCTCGGGGAAAGCCCATGCCAACGGTGGACATCATGGCCATGGGATGCAAGCCTGGAAACATCATGCTCTGCGGCTGTTGAGGAGTGGAGAAGAGAAATGGCGATTAAACTACCAGTACATGTGTGCTAGGCGTGCTCGTGGCTTCAATGAACGTACTGCCATTGCTTGAAGATCGTTTTCGTAGCTCTGGCGCAATTTGGCACTGATGAGCGCCTCGGCCCGCGACATGTTGTCTATGCTGCCCTTGATGGTGATCACCCGTTCCATGTTGAAGCTGCTCACGTCGCCCATACTGAACGCGGTGGGTTCCACGTCCGCGCTAGACAATAATACATGACAGTTAAGTCGTTTCCATCTGAAAAGAGCTGGGGTGTCCTAATACCTCGAAACAGTGATCTTGGTGTCGGTGTCTTGCATGATTTTCTTGATGGTGTTGCCTCCTTTGCCGATAATCCGTCCAATCAAGTTGTTGTGGGCCAAGAGTTTCAGCGACACTTCCCTGCCAAATCGCAATAAGGAATTTGAGCAAAGTTCAGGAAAAATAAACATTTAATGCAAAGTAAAGAAGAATATCTCAGAAATAATACAATAATTAATCATAAAAAAGAACAGTTGATTTTTTAAGAAAATAATAAATTAGAAGATTCTAGGGTCAAACTCTCCGGTATACCCTTTGTTGGTGTTGTCGGCTTCTTGCTGCATTACTTCCAAGATTTTACGACACGCATTGGTGCAGTTCTCCGGGTTACCGTAGATCGTGATGGCCTTCTCCAGCGAGCCTACATTGTCTTTGCGATGAACGTCCACCCTGTATGCAAGAACAATATTTTAGAAAGTGGAAGGAGGCGGAGAGAGTGTTCCCTGATCCTCCCGTAGGGTGTGAAAATCCGTAGAAAAACATACCTCGCTCTGGTTTGTTGGGTGATTTGTCGTATGGTCCCGCCCTGGCGCCCAATAATCGCGCCCACCATTTCGCTCAATACGAGAATCCTGTGGGTAAGCAAAAACGAATAAGCGCTGTGACATGCGAGTTGGGTCATTTCGGTTTCTGGCGACTCGACCAGTAATGGCATCTATGGGACACTGGATGGTTTTCCTGGGTCACTTGGGGGTGTTTTTCGACACTGCACAATGTAGCCTGAGCCCGGGCGTAAGAGACACACGACATTTTGGGGCGATGCCGTGTCTAAGGCTTGTTAGCGTTAAGGGTAACGCCGCTAAGAAACATGTCCTCGTCTCGGGTATCTCTCATATCTGAGTTCGGATGGAGCACGTTAAAAGACATTCATGAAAAAAAAGGACAAAATGGAGGAAAAGCTGCAAGTTTAACGAAGCTTCCCTTTTAGGAACAACTTTACTGTATTGATAAACCTAGAGGTAAGATAGAGCGGGATGCAAAGATCCACAGAAGTTGAACTTCAGTGTAAGCGAAAGTACCCTGTATCAGCCATTTTGCTATTCCGGGCCTATGGATGTGGGAAAACGCATTAAGCGAACTTGGGTGCATGTGATATGGTCTTCTTTCTGGCTCTCTTAGATATGGGTCCAACTTTCGCACACTGCTTTTTATAATATTACGCAAAACTGAAAGTTTTCAGAGTTTGACCACTTTCATTTTCACGCCATTGCCAGCAGTATTTTTTACAAGTGCAAAGACGCTCTTACATCCGGGTGCTGATTACATAACCTTTTACTAAAATCGAACGGCGACACAAGATAAAACCGCCTCAAGTGAAAACGGCCACTACTGAAATTTGTAGAACAAATAAAGATAATAATAATTTACCAATTAATTATCAAGAACACCGGTTCTTTCCAGCACTCTACAGATTAAGTTCGTCGTTTCATACCTAAAGGTGTATCGGATTGTAAGCAATGTTCCGGATCTTTTTAAATCAGATCTTCGAACACTTTCGCTTATTCGTAATTTAATTTGATCTGAGCGGGAAAAATTCTGCAATGTTTTTCTTTTCTTTCTTTTAATAAATCAGGACAGGGAAAAATCTTGATCAGATCAGATTCGATTAATTTATTCATGTTAAAAATGACGAATCATTACAAAAATATTAATTATTAATACATCTATTATTACCTTAAATATTATTAAGTATACTTTATGCATATAATACTATTCGACTACTAAGCAATTACAATGCTATTAAACAGAACAGAAATGATCGGTACAAAACTCGATCCAATCCCTGCCGATCCGGTTAGATCCTATCAAACGATCGGATCTGATGGGATCTTCTCCGAAAGATCCCAAACACTGATTGTAAAAGATAGCTACTAAAAAGTTGAAGTCATAGCTAAAGGAGGGTTAACACGTAACCCTCTTAATAAGATAGTCCTACCCATCTTCTGGTTCTTGCATCCGGGTTCGTCTGTCCTCCGTTTAAGGCCCCGGTATACACAACTTCCGAAATTTTTAAAACATAAAAGATAGGTACACGCTTTTATTCTTAGGCTGCGGTCCCACTAGCCGAATAACCATAGTTATTATAACCTTTTCTTTGAAAATCGCTGTCCCAGGGATAGGAAAAAGTGAGAGATTTCCAGGAAAAGGTTATACAGTGCAACCCACTTAATAGAATATCGGTTATTTGAATACTCCGCTCAATTGAATGGAAAATTGACGGTCCCGATTTAAGCCCATTTGATTCAATGTAAACCTACTACTTTTTATTGAATAATGTGTAATTGAATACTCCGCTTTTTTTAAAACTTTTTAAAGCCCGCTGTCTATATGACAATGCTAAATAACTCTGTCTATTTGAATACGGATCTTTTGCAATAACCTTTGGCCCCAGAAAGCTGCAATATTCCACGAAGCGCGTGAAAGGTCTTATGCCCCAATTACAGCTAATAACCCTTTACTTTCACCTTTCACCTGTGACGACATACCAGTTAAGCCGATTTGCTAAACTTAGGTTTAGTCGCAAAGTTACAAGAGTGTAGCAAGCATGTCTAAAAGAAAAAACGCAAGTTTGTCTCTAGCTCACTGTGTACAAGTTTGAGACCTCCTAGAACAAAAAGTCACAGGATTCAGTTGCTCAGCGATTCGGCGTTGCAAAGTATTACAAATTTATTCTCCTACACCCGGGCTCACCCGTTCTCCGCTCAGCCCCCGGCGAGACAAACAGGGCGCACGCATAGGCCGCCGCCGCACTTTTCCTCAATCAATAACCGGCTCCTAAGCCCCGAGTGCAGCCGTCATCAAACGCCTCCTCCCTGCCGCCCTACGACGTCACACGCCCCGCCTCGCTCTAGCAACACATCTCCGCGAAACAATAAACGTACGCTCCTCAACTACTGTACTCCTTCCGCAACAGCGCCACGGAATCACTCTGCCACGTGGGTCAATCTGCTTTTTTTTCCCGCCCCAAAAGAAATATCTATTCCAAGCAACCCAGAACGCGTTCTCCCAAGGAAAAGCCTCCAGTTCCACTTCTGTCCGTTTCTTCCCCTCCAACTCGGACAAGAAAAAGAAGAGAAAGGGACCAAACAATTCTGGGCAGCCTTTTTACCTGAGGGGAAAATCCGGCTGCCGTTGTGGCCCAGCCGGCGCTCCTGTGAATGGTAAACCCTGGCCCGGTGCTCCTCCTCTGGCTCCGCCCCTTGCACCCCGCCCTGCCACACTGCTGCCACCCCCTCCGCCGCCGCCCGCGCTGCCTCCGCGTCTCTCCATGACCGATTCCACTTTCAAGATGTTGCCTTCGAACTCGGTGTTATTCAACTGCGTCACGGCTCTGCGGAGAAAAGAAACAACACACACACGTACAACGTGAGATCAGTGAAAGCCCGGAGAGCGCCCGTTATCTCCCTTCCGTAACCACATTCCAAAGACATTGTTTGATAAGCCCAACCCCCCGAAGTGATAAAACCTCCGGAAAATCAGCGTCTTTGGAAGGTGTTTATTCCCTCCGTACTCGACGCCTTGCTGATGGCGACATTTTATCTGTTACACAAACCATCGCGCTTACCATTTATAAAAAGCATTTCAAGGTTCTGCGCCCGTCAGTTAAGTCAGGGGGAAAAACAGATAACTTACGCTTCGGCTTGTTCTTGAGCTTCGTACACCACTTCGATGGTCTGCGTACCCGGCGTCGGTTGGGGATCCCGCTTGGCGGGCGCTTTATCGCACTTTTGTACCACGCCTACTGGAGTTAACAGGCGCTCCAAATCTTCCACACGCACGTGTAACGGGACGTTACTGACAATGATGGTTCGAGCGTTCAAACTACAAGCAAAATGGGAGGACCGAAATCAGTGGACGTTGCAAAACACCTCGGACGTACTCGTTGACCCCTGATGTATATTGGCCTGTAATTCTTTCGGCTACGACAAATAAACACGGACCAGGCTTGTTTCTGGTCCATCCGAAAGGCATCCGTCAAATGTTTTTATATATTAATTCTACCGTTTCCACACTGCCAGACTGACTATTTCACCTTTCCATGTAGAATTCTTTGCGGCAACAATCAAAGTATCACCCTTTCCCCTGCATCAAGCCCCTCCGATACTCGCTTGAGCCTTTGCCGAAGTTAGCCGAGTCACGGCTCCCCTCGAAATTCATTGTTGTTACGACTGGCTTACTTGTGATTAAATAAGCTAACTGATACAAAAGAACAGGTCTTAATCGTTGATTAAAATAAACTGTCAAGTCCAGAGCATCATGCCCCTTGGTCCGCAACATCCGATTCGTACCCAAGGCTTTTCTCGTTGTGATGAGAACCGAGTCGGTCCACAAACTCTACCGGGCACTTTTCAATACGTTTTCGCACTGTTGGGCGGCCTTGCACCACACAACAGAAACCCTTGGAATTTCACATGAGGGAAACGTTGAAGAGGCATTGAACGAGGGTTGAACACACAAGTCGGTACTTTTCTGTTCCTCCCTGGTTCCCTTTTCCCCCAGCTACCTCAATATTTAACTTAATCTAAATAGATCTAATCTAACTAATCTTGACTTGTTCTAACCTGTTTTAACTTGTTCAACAGAGGCGTGGAAAGACGAGAACGGGAAGGTCAATGGAGAGATTGAGGTTAGTACAGCGAGGCCTAGGTTAAAATTTGGGTACGTTGACCATTTCTGTGCAGTTTCAGCGGGCGCTAGAACAAGGCTGAGGTGCCAACGATGACGGTCGAGGGAAAAATAACAGAAAAATATCCACAAATCCCCGAAGGGATCTCGGTAAGGGCTTCGATTTGAAAGCGATAGTCAGATTCGGAATCAAGATGCAAGTGTTGGAAACCGAACTAGCAGTCACTATACAGAAAATTGAGTTCATGGTAATACTTCATTTCAACAACGGCAACATGACTGCGTTTGAACAAACAACAGGCAAAACCCTTTCATAAGAAAGGAAATAGGAATAACCTCCATAAGAACGGTTAGTTCATTAATTGTTTCAACAAAATTTGTTAACGCTACCTAACTAGATCAAGTCAATGTCATCGTCTGTGTTGGGCGCTCAGGGCGCGAAAGACCGCTGTTGAAAATTTATTGGGCACCAGGGAATCATTTTGGGCTTCTTCATTTCACATGTTGCAATTCCGCGTTAAAGGTCCACAAAGGAGATTACAAACGCGACCTTTTTCATTATTGCAGGAAGCTGCCGGTAGTCGGCCGATTTTTTCCCATTACAGCGCTTTCCATGTGAGCATCCAACTTGTATGTAGCTGTTTGGGAGCCTGTCGAAGGAATGCAGCACAAGTGCGTATTCGTAGACTCATTTCCGAGAAAAAAAGAGGGAACGTGAAGGTCGTTCAACTTGGCCAAGCGAGTCCGTGTGATTCGCGTGTACGCGATGCACTTCCACCGCGTAACACGAATACCGGTCACACTTGGGTCGTTTCACCTTCACTCCAAACCTATGTTCTACAACTGTATTGGCCACTATAACGTATAGCAATACTGGTTAATTTAACCGCGTGCTCACACCACACTAACAGCCTTTTCCACTGGCTACTCTAGAGTACTCTGGAGTACCCTTTTTGACTCCGAGTAGCGGTGGCGTTTTCCACTGGGCCAACCGGAGGCGGAGTCACTCCTGTTGGCGCCCTCCACCGGGACGCTCACTCCGTTTAGAGTCAAAAAGAGTACTCTTCGCTACCCTGACTTCAAAGACGGAGTAAGACTTCCAGAGTGGGTTTTGTTGCGCGCGAAATATGGATCCAAACAGAGAGATTATTACTTGCTTTGCCTAAAGAGTCATCTTCCAGTTCCAGAAGTGACAGTGACGAAGAAAATTACCAAAAAATTATGTGCGTGCTTTCCACAAAAAAACACGCGAAGAGTTAAAAACCCAGAATTCAAATTTTATACAAAATGTGTGCAATTATTCATTGTGAAATATGTGGTATAACTGTTCAACATAGAGGCTCGGTTTAATAATATTGTTAACAGTTTAAGTAAGTCCCGATAAAGTCCTGAAAAACCGCCATTTATTTGAGTAAAATATTCTAAAAATTGTAAGTTGCGCGGGCAAAAGCATTCATAAGTATGGCTGCCGTTTACTCTGATAATCATAAGCGCCCTCCACTGGGAGTAACGAATCCGAGATCTCGCGGCGGATCCGCACATTCGGAGTACCCTTTGACAGAGTAGAGTGCTACTCTCAACTACTCTCAGAGTAGCCAGTGGAAAACGCTATAAACATGTGCGACTTCCGAGTACTTTCCGAGGCAAAAAAGTACACCGCAAACCACCATCGCCGAACAAACTATCAATACGCTCCTCCATCTTTTTCCCCAATTTTTACGAAACTATTTACCTTATACCAATAACGTTTTGAAAGTTAACGCAATTTTCGTCGTCCTAACAAACACGGATTGCTTGACACGCTCGGGAAGTTCTGCCATTGGTTGCCCTAGCGCGCGACGCCCATTGAACTACGAAGTCATACGTTTTCCTTTTGCGAAACTCGCTCCGCTTTCGCCCTCGTGCGCCCGCCTGCTCCGCACTGGTGCAGCTCGCAGAATTCGATATCTGAAAACGTTCCCTAATCGAACCCGGCCAAGTTTCACAATCACTGCTTACGCACTTCTCTGCTAACTCCGCCCTCTCTGTCACCACAATCCTTCTGTTGCTGCCCCTTACAGAAGACGGATAACACCACACAGTGTCCGCTAGCATGGCTCCGCTCTCTCTAGGTGTCATTAATTGAAAACTGTTATTTTTTCCTGCGCTGTTTTGCAAACAGTCTCCCAAGAATGTATTGTCAGCCAACATTTTCGTCTCCGTGAACTGTGTTGCTAGGTCCCAGTGGTTCGCTGGCTCCACCCATGGACGCAACACTCCCGTGTCAACTTGTTCTTTCAAATTTGACCAAATTGCACAACGTACTACCTTTAAGGTGAGGGGTAGAACGTGAGCTTGTTTGGCATACCGCTCCAGAGAACCGAGTCGGCCATGACGCACCAAACGGGAGCTTTAACAATGAATTCCACGAGCGTGTCAAAGTTGCTCGGCGCTTAGCAAAGGAACCAACTTCCAGTGGCTCACCAGGCTCAAGGCTGGGATGAGTCAAGAAAAGTTATTTTCGACACCGACGGGGCTTGACGGGTTAGACGGCGCAAGCACGAAGGCCGAAACGAGCCCCGAACGGCCGTTCCGTTTGCTAAGCACGAGGTCGACGTGGAGCGGGTTTTCGGCTTTAGGCCGCGCAGTGACAGCCAGACGCGCTAGGGCCACTGTAGACCCACCTTTTTCTTATCGACGATTCCATGGAAAACTGGCGTGGACGATTTTTGCATTTACCACTCCATGTTTCTCGTAATTTTGACAGTAAAGTTTTCACTGGTCATCCTTAGAACCTTACCAAGAGATATCTCCGAAACGAACATAGATAATTTAAAATAGTTAAAAAATTTCAATTAAATTGTTACAAAATTTTATCCTTTAAAATTGTGGAACAGTTATGAGAAAATCGTCCACACAACTTTTTCGTTTCTACCGTCCAGCCAGTGTCAAATACGAGAAAGGGTATATTAAGCCTGAAGGCCCGAAGATTTGCAAACAGAACCTTTTCTCGGACTTGAAAACCTTTCGGAGGTTATCAGAGAGGACAAATGACGAAAATAGGCACGGGTTGGAACTTTTCTCGATTTTTTGGCGCTTTTTAACCAGCTAAACTACGCTACAGCTCGTTTGGCACTAGTTAACCTGGCTGAGCAAGGCTGAGTTGGCCTGAGACGAGCCTTTTTCTGGAAAACAATGGATGAAAACAAACTCGTCGGTTCATTTATCCCCTCAAAGCAACACCTTTAGATTTTGACCCAACCGAAGTTTCCCTCCGCAAACGCCGATGGGTAAACCTGGCTTGACCACGCCTTCGCTTCACCTTTTCGGCCGAAACTCTCAACCAACGTTTTGACATGACATCTTTTAACGTCAGCTCAGTACTCGTACTCTTCACAGACAGTCTATTTGCCAAGTCAACTTCTCTTGTCGAATACATCTTGACGTCCAATTCCTATGAAACGTTCCACCATCGTTCCACTGTCTACCACCCTTCTCTTATGGACAATTACATTAAAAACTTGCGTGAACAATGTTCCATTTCCCGCTCAATCTTGCTCGAAGTAATCTTGACAGTAAAGTTTTAATTAACAATCCAAAGAATTTTACGAAGAGCTATCTTTGAAACAAGGCAACGAGAATTGACCAGTGTTAAAGGAACGTGTCTGCTTTTTTCTACCATTCTGAATTGCACAAATTTCCCCACGTTAGACTCTAGGAAGTATTAACTTGACAACTTTCGTCAAAAAGTTATCGAAACAAATGCATCAGTTGCGGAAAACTCATCCACGCAATTTTTCGATTCTCGCAGTTAGTCAATGTAAGCTAAGAGACAGGGTATACAGTGACCTCAACGGTCAATGTTGTTCTTGTGTCCGATCTTATCGACTTACGAAGGTACTTCACAGTCGAACCCCGGATATAAGAGCTACGCAAGAGAAAATCCACCTTACTGACTATTCACAGTCAACGTCAGAGCTACGCCAGAGGTCTCTTACAAGCGGTATTCTTTTACATCCGGATTCGAGCGTGTTCCTGAAGAATGACAAGCATTTCCCTCGGGTGGTTTTTGTACCACGTTGCTCAAACCACTACCCACACGCAACCATAACTCCGAAGACGACAACACACTTTCCGGGAATTACCCAAATACGCCCGTCAAGAATGTGGCATGGTCTTCGTCCTTAAAAGTCGACTACCCAAATATACGTAGCGAACCCGCACTACTAACTTTAGTGTATCCACCAGGTCATTACAATTATTCCCCTACGACAACAAGACGCCAGTACTGGAGTGAAATTTCGCTCCAATTTCCTAGGGGTACACAAAAATATTCGGCCTAACTCAAAGTTCTTTACTTCAGGCGCTGTTTACCTAATTAACATATTAACATGTTTACCTAATTTTCCTCTCAATGGCGAAAACTCGTTCTAAAAGCGTTTCTTCTAGCGAGATTCTGCTTCCCTCTGATTTAGCCACTGAACGTGACCAACGCAGAAAACAAGTATCTCGTACAATTTATCCATATCGGTTCAACAGAATTTCACATCGTTGAGCAAATCTGACCGTGACATTTAACGTTGATTTCTTTAGCCAAGAAATCGCTCATATCTTTTCGTTCTTATTTCACATCCTACGCTGCAGCCCAACGCTGCAAAAAAACACACCTTTTTCATCAGCAGAACTTGGCTTTCTCTACAATTTTAGTATAGCTGAGGTCTTAGAGCACTGCGCACTGTGTTTTCTCTCCAATTCGCAGCGAACAGTGGAATTGATGCGTCTGACGGGTTATTTTCTTTCTAAGCCAATCTGTTCGTGATGGAACCCCTCTTCTCGAAGCTTCGCTGCCACGGCGAGAAGCCAATGCCTTCTACCACCTCTCCGGCATGGAAGAATGTTAAGTACGTACCATTCGCTTGTGATCACCGCGACGAGCTTGAAGCCAGGCTACCCCACTGCTTTGGCATGCAATAATGACCACGTGTGGCTCATTGGGGCGTTCGAACCCGCTCCTTCCTTCTTCGGCCAGACTCGCGTTAGTGTGCTGGGGGAACGTATAAATATATATGTAGATGCGTATGCGCGTGTATGTGTCTATAGAGATGCGTGATGTGTGTGGGGGGTTCAATGAACGCTCTATGGAAGCCGCGTAGTTGACGCTTTTTCAGAACGGACCCTGCTTTGGGTAGTAGCAGCAGCAAATACTGAAAAAGAGACCGAAGAAAGTACCCTCCTCTGTCTCTCTCCTCTCTCTCTCTCTGCCTTCTCTTCTCTCGCGCTAGCACGGTGCTTTGGCAACAAAAAGTTTCATTCCCTACGAAGACTTGCCCCAAGGACACAGGAAGGCTGCGACTTCCCAACGCTCCTACCAAACAGCAACAACACTCATGAATGTCACCACATATCCACCGCGTATGGAACTCATTAAGGCCGTTTCGCCTCCAGAGCGCGTCCTGAACCCCTGTTCACACAGACTCGTTAATGCCTACCCATCTTCCTCGCAGAAAGTGCCGTACCAAGAGCGAAAAATTCCCTGTCAAAAAAAATAATCCTGAAGCCTGTTGGCCACACGTGCATCGTACAGGACCAATTCAAGGCTTTCGCCTGCAACAATGCAATCTTCGAACTGTAGCTGACTTTGTGAAACAGTTCAATGGGCGTCCATCCACCATCCCAACAGTACCCAGGGCCTATTTAGCACCACCTTGCCCCCCTCTTTTTGAGCAGCAACCAGAAGCCAGTTGGTGGAATATTCCCCCTCGTTGAAGAATGCCAAAAAGAAGCGCGCTAAAGGTGTACAAAAAAGTACCCGCATCAGCCAAAGGCACCCAAACAGAAACAGCGTTCAGCGTACTACGACTACCTTGGCATAACTTGTACGCTCGCGCTTGCAAGGGTCGTTTGCCTCCTCGAGGAACTGGCAAAGAGCGAAAAAAGCGTCACTTTCGCACTCGGACCTGGACGGCTAGTTGGTCGCTTCGGCCTTGATTAATTCACGATTAACCGTAACTTTGAGCCTGTCCCTCAAGTCTCAGGCGGTAACGTGCCCTCCACGCCGTCAAACTTGGCCCACCAAGAGAGGCAGTTGCACTGTGGCTGCTCTCCGCCCGCTCGCAGGCGAGTGCTTCAACTCGGCTCATTTACCAGCCAAGGTTTCTTTTTGCCTTTTTTCATTTTTTGAGCAGAAGTAACCACTAAGCACAAGAATGACAAGGTGTCAATGACACGGTAGAGACATTAGACAGCACAGACCAGGCAGCGCAACCTTTCTAGGTGCATGGAGAAATGGATCAACAATGAAGGTCTGACACTCGCCCAAGAGAACGCACGGACTCACCTGAATTTGTTCTAGGAAATTGAGGGAGTCGGTTCGCCAGTCAACTGAGGGCTCCCATGGGTTTTGTTTGGGTCGCACGCACAAGTTTTAACCGAAAAGAAGAATCCATAATCAATAATAATGGAACAGGGCCCGGGGATGGCGACGCATGCTGCTTTTTTTAAGTCAAATGGCGAGGGCAAGGAGGCACTTTTCGTTCACAACAATACGAATGGGACAAAAAAGTTTTCTCTCCGGGGGAAACAAACTGGGAGAAGCACGCGCTTAACATCCAAGCAAAGCCAAACCACACGCACAGTGTGCTAGGATCTACCTCGCCAAAAACCGCCATGATGGCGTGCCCCAACAGCACCCGGGCCAAAAGGGCACGCGCGCTAAGCTACGACAGCCATTGCTCAGGCTAAAGTGAGGCCGCTTGTCTTGGCCCAGACGGACCAAGCTAATCTAGCGCGCCAGCGAAACCTGGCTTGCATACCGACTGGGTAGTCCCACGAGGATTCTGCGCAGTGCTGGCTCCGCCCACCCGCTTCGCCGTGCTCCACATTGCAGCTAGCCCCCAATGCTTCTTACAAACTCGCGTGTGCTTTACTCGAATTCTCCCCGCCCCAGCGTGTGAGCCATGCACGGGGGGGGGGGAGAGGGGGTTCATGTGCTTGCCACTTTTTCTTCCTTTTCGAAAGAAAACTTTGAAGGCATCGATTTTCTGGGCTCATTACTACTATTTTACACCGTATTGCTAAGAGGGAGCAAAAGTAACCAGCGTGCCAGGTTTAAAAAGAACACAAGGAGCATTCTTTCTCCTCCCCAGTCCTGTCGTTCATAGCCAGTCTCAGAAGAAGGCCAAACATTTAACGCCGCCAGAGCCGTGCTGGTGCGACCCTGGGTAAAATCCCACGGCGACGACAAACAGCCTTGTCCTTGCGTCTAGTCTGGTCAGCCGGCCTGCCTGCCAGCCTGCTGGCTTACCGCGCTGGCCCGAATATTTTTGTCCTCACCGGGACCAGTGGCCTTGTTCCCCGTGCTCCAACTGTCTGAGTCTCTTTTGCTCACCTTTTACCCCTGTTTCTAACCGTTTTTCTCACCCTGGCTTGTTCTAACCCCTTTTTTGTGCCTGTTTCATCGTATAGCAAAGACTCTGCTACCTTGCCACATTGCATTCAATCCTTGTGTGACGGGCAAAATCCGTAAAAAAACGCTCCCAACGCGTTTGTGGGCTCACTATAGTTCCACGTGGGCCCACTGAATTTCCCAAGGTTTGAAAACGTTCACAAGCTGTCAAATGGCGTATATGGGCTTTCGCTTTCCCCCACTCCAACCTTGAGGAACGGCAAAGGTTCGAAAAACAGTCCGCTCGGCTGAACGTTGGCAACACTGAAAACTGCACACTCGCTGCACTAATGCGCCAGCAACACCGATTTCCCGGTATCACGCGGCCAACTGACGTGGGCTGGCGCGGAGTGGCTTCGGTTCTTTGGCTTTTGCCACAACGGCTCCTACCTTGTGTGTGTGTATTGTATACAGACAACTTAGAGCAGTACGACGCGTTCCATTGCGTTGGCTGCCCGGTGGAAGGGACACCCTAGAATGTCCAAGCGCTAACTTTTTCGCAAATAATCAGCCGGCGGGGCCGGTTCCAACCAGGGTACCGTGTAAGAAAGCCAGGCACAAAGCTCTCTCCCCTTAGTCCCGGCTTCGGGCCC
Organism: Triops cancriformis; assembly: GCA_020615345.1. Taxonomy (NCBI): domain Eukaryota; kingdom Metazoa; phylum Arthropoda; class Branchiopoda; order Notostraca; family Triopsidae; genus Triops; species Triops cancriformis. The sequence goes on along the minus strand of JAHZNP010000493.1, from coordinate 31,749 downwards.
TCCCCTTTTCTCTTGCTACTTTTCCTACACAACATTCATTGTCGCCTCCCTTAGCCCCAGCAACGCTGCTGCTGCCACTACTTTACAAAGCTGACGCGACCAAGTAAATTCCTTTAGAGGCACGGACCTGACACGTTTACGTGAATATTGTCCGTTTTTTAACGAAAATCGAAAACAGCACAGGTTACACAACAATCCCTCCCAGAAAGGTATTTTAAAGATAGTCATGACCGTGGTGTGTGTTGAATATCCAGCACTGCACAGCAAGACAGTGTAGGCTTTTCTACACTGTAGGACAGTACATTCTAGATACGGATCATGGCGGCTACACTCGACGCTTAACGAATCATTGCCATTGATTAAATGCAGGTCGGAGCGGACGCGACTGTTGAATAGCGAATGGATGGTTCGAACCAAACTTTTCTCCTTGTCCTATTCGTTTACTTCACCGAACTACACCCCCTTTTCGCACAACACTGGAACGTTCGCCTCGTTGGAGCAGCGTGGGCAAGTCTCGCTATTATTTACACTGGCTCAGCATTGCAAACTTTTCTTGAACAATGAAATATCCCAGAGGGTCAAGGGGATATGCCTCTGGGAGATATCGGAGACAACTGTGACGTAACAATGAAAGTTTGCATGGTGGGGTGTCGTTCTACGTAGCAATGCCAAGTCTTTTGCCACGCGAGTGTCGTGTTGTCGACTTGTTCATTCTGATTTACGTTTTTTTTAAAAAAAACATCGTAGGCATAACCTATTGACGGTTACACTTGTTGAAGCAAAATCTTTATTACTACACTTCAATTAGAGGGGATTTAAGTTTGATTTAAGCTACTCGGTAGTTATTACGCGGCAGGAGTTAGGAAAATTGCACGGATTTACGTTTGAAACAGCGGTAGGGTACTCTTCAAAGCTGACTGTTGGATGGAAACTAATCGATTGCCGCCAGTGCGGCCCCATGAGAAATAGAACCGAGCCTCCCGTGCTACGAGCACATTTTAACGAATCATGACCATGCATGACTGCAACGAGCATTTCTGATCCATTCCCGTTCTAATTCAAAGTAGCGAAGAAAGTGATACGGTTTCAAAGGAAAACATTACGAAGCCCCAACTTGAAAGAAAAAAGGAGAAAATAAGCTGAAGCCCTCTTTGGCTACGTTTCTATTGTCACTTTAACCCCATACCCCCCTAGTCACAAATTAGGAAGGTGTGTTACCCTATTCACCCCAATGGCACGCAGGAGTGAGCGAACTCGAAGCAAAACACGGATAATGCGTCATCTTCTCCCGCGCTTTCTTTGACATGTTTCTGCTCTATGTGCAGTTACAATCGAATCCGCTTGTAGGAGACGCGGAAAGTCAAGGAAAGTTGTGGTTGTGAGCGTGTTCGATCCGAGTTACTCGTTATATCTGCTTGTTGGAATGTCAAAACTCGTACTGTACGGTACTACGGGTGTCTTACGTACCCTTCTCCCTTACGTTCGGGTTTCACTCCACGACTTTTAAACTCATGGCATTTTAACCCAGAATATAAGACTTCCCTGCTAATTTTGCCTGCTTTTATCCGTTTTCTTCGTCCTATCCATTACAATGTCTCAACAACATAACCTGTTCTTGTAAGAAACCACGTGTTTATAGTCTCTTATATCCGGGTTTCGATCGTACGTTCGCACATCTACTAAGACAATTACTTTAAGTACCATGTACGTGCTAAATACAGTCCTTGGACAACAATGAAACAGCTCCCGGAATCTGGCATACTTTTACTTATTGCGCCAATGCCACGTACCCGCATATAAGAGAGGCTACAATTTTCAGGTGGGTACCCATTTCATCAAGACGTTGCGCTGTCAAGTTATTTCTGTGCTCCACAACCTGTCGGTCCCTGAAGTCCCTTACAAGCGGTTCTCTCTCTTACATCCAGGTTTGCCTCTCTATATTCGGCGCTCCACGACGATTCCCATGTGAAAACATTCGTCGTTGGCTGCACACAAACCATTCCATTCGTACTATAGTGTCACTAAAAAAACTCAGCGGAACTGGACACCTATAGCTATTCAATTCCTACCATGACCAAAAGCTGTCCCCGCTATCACCAAGTAAGTGCTCAGGGGAGAACAGAAGCGGCTCAGGTAGGAGAGCTTTCGGCAGAAACAAGGAAGGGCCTACACGGTCTGTACCGAGATTAGCGAGTTTTTTTTGTGACACTATAGTACCTGGCGCATGCACGCCTACGTGCATTTTCTCCCCCCCCCCCCCCAAGCCCCATATGGCTAGAAAATGGACCCCGCCAACGACACGACATGGCGACAACCTCTACATATACATACAATGGACACAGTAGCGCTCTACATGACTACCACCTGTCCCCCCTCTCTAACCCTCCTTTTTTCGGCCAGTGCCTGTCTATCCCGCTTCCGGCCCCACAACATCGTTGATACATCCCAACCTGCCACCTTTGGCCTCACTTGCAACTTAAATCGACATTTTCCCCCTTTTCCTCCCCTTTTTCCCTTCACAGACATTGTCCAACCATTTTTTTTCTTTTTTGGGCGGTATGCCTCACACAATTCTTTAGACTTGGGACGCTAAAGCAATGGCGACTTGCAGACTTTTTTCTATCCTTCGCCTTGGTTCAGCCAGGGGGGAGGGGGCAAGAAAAATCGCAAAAAAGGGGACACGCAGTTTAAACGAGGGAGACATCACCCCACCTAGAACTGTTGCCACTAAAAAAAAGACAGTTACGTAACTTCAAGCCAGCGAAAACGAAACAGCTTCGGCTGGTTATCTTTTACATTTCTGTGATTTCGCCCCACTTGCCTGGTTCGGTTGTCGAACCTACCTACTAGTATGATGAATAATGGAAGTTTCGTGACCAACTTACCCAGGGCCGTAGATTTGGTTCGGAGGGGGTTTTGGTATGCAATTTTCTTGGACATTTGCGCATTCTCCTATGTTCACCATTATAATTAAAAAAAATCGGGGGGTTAAAATCCCCTACCCCCTGGCTACGGGCCTGAACTTACCCCTTGCTCATATGTGAAGCCTAGCAAGTAGACAATAGGTAAGGAGGTATTGGATTGACGAGACCCATAGTAGTTCGTTGTATTCTACTGGTTTCCCCATGACGGGCAAGGGCGACAGGCTTACTGTAGGCCCAAGGGGCAAATCCTGGCCCAGGTACGAGCCAAGTCCGTGCTAGGCCCAGCCAAGCGAGCACGCAGTTCTTTGGTGTCTCTACAGTATCTTTTCCAGAAGAGGAAGGCTTTATTTGAGGAAGGCAAAATCACTTAACTGATTTTGGACACTGCTATTTATTGTTGAATTGCATAGACTTAAAGACCTTGCGGGAACTGACTCGAAAAAATAACTGGGTTTTAAAAATTTACTTCCGAGTTTTCTTTTAAATCTCGACGCTGTACCAACTTCGTATAGAAGGAACATGTATAGTCCTCGAAAACACTTCAGCATTGCTTGAGTTCTCTATTTTTTCTTGGAGCCGCAATACAATGTTCACGACACTTGTCGCTTCGCGTACTTTATTCAACTTTGAGTTGGACTTGACTTGGGGAAAAAGCCCAATATTAATTGAATCGACTGCAATCTCCAAAAATTCCAAAAAGGAATTGAATTCAGAATATAATTTTAAATTTGATTCGAATTCGCTTTTCCTTTCCTTGGTTTGGCTCAAGTCTCTAGTACTCATACCTTCTACGTTTGAGTATACCAATAAACACTGAGACCGTAGTTAACTACAGTGTGCGATAACGAGGAAACGTAATCCTCGTGTTCTTTTGGTAGATAAATTCTTAGCGATGCGCCATTTCACTTCCAGTGTCTAATATTTATATTACAGACCGCCACAGTTAGGGGGAAAATAAGTATAAAATCAAAAGCGGACTAGCTAAATTCGAAATTTCTAATGAAGCTTCTTCTGCATATTCACATTCGTACTAGGGGAGGAATATTATATTGGAGACTGAAAACTTTTGGGACTGGAAGGGTTCGAACCCCGGTTTGCATAGCATTAGCGTTTTAAGCGGTTCGTCAACTTAATTTTTCCTTAATTCTGTCTCAACTCACCAGAATCCCCTTCAAATTTTAATACACGGGTACCTCAGGACAATCCTGGCTAATAAGTTTAGTTTTTCACGCGTTAAACTGCGTTTGTAATGTAGCTCGCAATTCACGAGACTAAGGATAATCAACGCCAGGTCAGTGCATAATAATACCTTTGCGTTGCGACTGTTGTATGAGACTGCTTTTTTGAGATTGGTTTTCAAGAATTAGAAAAGCGTGATTGCACTTGCAGTATAACTGCGCCAAAGCCACACTGCAGATACCCTATGAAATGACCAAGACATTTTCGTTATTACCGGAGGTACAGTACCAAACCTGGTCAAACTTTCGATATACGGGTTTGCATAAATGAAGACAAACTTCAAAGCTCAACGACACGTGGGAACTATGATCCATAGTAAACATCCTTAACGGGCCGCTCGAAGCGCCACATAGTGGCTGCCATGATTGTGGGCAACATTATGCCGAGGAATTTCATTGTTACTGCATTCAAAACCAAGTATACATTGCCTCATCATGTACATAACCTCAAAAAGTACGCTTAATTCCGTGTTCTACCGAGTTAGTATAGGTCAATATACCGGGACAGGATAGCACGTGGTGCTGAGTCCAAAGTTGCCACCGTTATAGTGGCAGGAACATCGCCGTCAGGCGTCTTTAGTCACGCAACTTACTCTCCGACTTTAACTTCTGTGTTGTTTGAACACGAACCGAATTTTTTTTCACTTTTACACAGCACTGAAATCTCAATTTTTAGTCCTCCAATGTACATCACAATAGCAATGTATTAATACACAAGACCTGTCAAAAACTTTGAATGCATGTGATGTAGATAGCCGCCAAAACAATCATTATAAATGACAGTGTCCCCCAGTCACTCCCGAATGTGACAATACTTTTGCTAATCACTATACGTACTCGCTAGGCGCGCTTAGCTGCAATAATGAAAACCTCATACCACAATAAAAATGAACGCAAAATACGATCAATGAAAGACCTTTTTGTTTAATAAAAATGCCTTGCTTGGCGATGCTCTGTCTTGCGTACTATAATGCACGAGAACGAGAAAATGGCGGCCATAATTTGTAGTACTGCGTTACGAATCGAGCCATCGTGAATTCGCAGAAGCTGCCTTGGCAAATCTCCATTATACGGCAGGTATTTTGCGTCTGGTTCTAACCTTAATCAGCCCATTAAGGTACACGACACTTCCCCATTATCTCCGCGTAACGGTAGACTCGTTTTCCACACGAAAATAAACTGTAACGCAACACGCTCTACCTTCTTACTCATCCAAAAGGCACGGCTCAGGATCCCGATATCTTTGACTGGGGGGGGAGAGATTTCCACACCGCGGGACTCAATAAATACCTCTAAGCCATGAAACAATCCAATTTGGCACAAAGATCTCCCCACTGCACGCATTTAACCCAATTTCTGCAATAAGCTTCTTACGCACATCCGGAGACGCGCGCGAATAATACTACGTTTCCTCATCTGTTTAATTTTTTCCCCCTTAAAATCCTTTTTGCCGTACGCAACGAAACTTTGCATTGACCTAATTCCATAAGGAAAAATTGACGTTTTAATCGTCCTTCCGGCGTCAGCACTTCCGATATGTAAATCATATTAGTCCAAACGTGCATTGGTGAATGATCTTATCAACACTAATCTTTCCTGATCCTTAGCAATACGTTGAGTATGCGTAATTAATCTTCCGAAAATGTACAGTGATGAAATACGAGAACACAATCTTATGTGGGACGTAAAGAACTTGCCTACCCAAAGCATTTGCGCTACTTTTCTTTACAAAAATTTAAATGTTTCACTGAAATGCAAAAGACCCTTTAATGTGATATCCAATTAAGCCAAAAATCACAATGAAACACGTCGAAACAAGCCAATGTGAAACATTCAGAACAGTCCGAAACATCTTAGAGCAACATATCTTGCTCTATTTGTGAACATTTGTAATTTTTTTCTATTTTTTAAGAACTTCTAATGCAATGGAAATAATGAACTAATGTAGCTGAATTTTTGGGTTTCCTTCGCTCCTAAATTAGAGTCCTTGCTTTATTCAACGAGATAGGCAAAGCGTTCGTTGAGGAGTTGAAAACAAGTTTGGAGGGCTGAGGGGTTGGGCGGGAGGGGGGGGAGGTTAGTCCTCAACTTTGTCCGAAGCTGGAAGAAAAGATACGACGATAGAAGAAAAGAGCGCTAGGGGGTTGGGGGAGGGAGGGGAGGGGAGGGAGAGATGGGTTATAGGCCTCGGTATGCGCCCGCGTAAAAAGACCAGCATGGCCGCTTTGGTACCGTTAAGGCCCGCCCCTTCCAATGTGATAGCCCAGCGCGCAACGTTGCATGCCTTGGGAGTTGGTTTTTCATGGAGCACAAGCCCCTCGGCGACCGCCAAAAATACATAGAAGAGGGGGTTCGATCGAAAATAATCCCCACCAACCACTGCGCCTAGACATCTAGCGTTGGAACTGCGCACAACAAGCTCCCAACATCCCCAAACAGTTCCCCTTATTCATTTTTTTCGCCTTTAATTTTCTCGGTTGTGACATCCAAGTTCTTGAGTAAGCACTGCTAAACCAATCCAAATCCAATTCAATTTAAATACAGAAACATAGTAGTTTCCCATTCACGATATAGAAAATGAAAGCCAGTTTGGGTTCAAGAGCTAATTGGTCTTAGATTTTTAAAGAATTTAATGTTCTTTCAATTCAGTAACTTCAATTCATCAAGAAGCAAGTCGTTAACTAGGCTTCGCGTTAATACTAATCCTTGTAAAGGAGCGAGCGAAACCCGCGTCCGCCATTACGTGAACGCGACTGTCGACGTGTCACGAAATGGCGTCTGGGTACGGGAGCGCGCGCGTTTTCTGAACTGTGGTTCGTGTAGCAGTCGTCAACCGCTGGACGATCGCTAATGGCGACGAGCTTGCTGACAAATGGCGGACTGTCGCTGTAACTTTTAACTACGCTACTTCGTAGTTCGCGTTAGTGCACAAAGAATTATACCAGACAATATTATAACCCAGATTATAAACAGATTATAATACAAACAACAATGAAACTTTCCTAGCTGTCTTAGCCATGCAGCCAAAGACGCTTGTGGAACGTTCGGTTCCACGTTGTGGCAAATAACTAGGCAACAATGAATAACGCTTTCTCGCTTCGATGTCAATACAGTAGATTTTTATGAGAGGGAAAAACTTGTCAGGAAAGGAAGGAAAAAGACGATTGAATGATTCTTAGGTGTCGAAATGATCGTGAGCCAAATGTACTGGTCTCTTGCCTGTCTCCGCTAGCAAGCTAAAAGTATACTTCGTCTTGTTTTATCATTACCGTGCGCAAAAAACTAAGTAACTACACTCGCGCTACTCCCAGAAAAAGTGAATACCTGATAAGGAAAAAAAAAGTTTAAACCCCACAATTTCCACAACGCCTTTCAATTTCTATAATGAACAGGGTCTTTTGAGTAAATTACATATATTCTATGCGGCACGCATTTCGCGTGTTGTCTGCCTTTCGTGTGTTTAATAACTACTTTAAGGACAGCGCGTTTCTATTTACAGGTGGAACGTGTGTTTGGCAAAAAAGCTGATAGTCCCCATCCATCATGTGAAAACACGTTCACTGTTTCAGTCCTTGTGTGAGCTATTTGCGTCATTTATTCGTTACTAATGCCTTAATCGACCATAACGGTATCAAAAGTATACGCATCTTTTCCACGACACAAAATTATTCATTCGCTTAACCTCTATTTTCCAATATACGCAGCAAAAAATCCCCGCAAATTGAGACCATCAAGGCTGCGCTTCTTCGTTAAATGAAATCAATAATAATAATAATAAGTAGTAATAATAAGTAATAATGTCCCTTGTGAAATGCTCGACAATCTGTTGTAATACCTAAAAAGTATTGAAAATAAATGCCAGTAAAGAGCAAATGCTCACGCTGGTTTAAGTTTTTTTTTAAAAGTAATAATGTATTACCATCCAGGAAACGCAAGGCGAAACTCCACAAAATTATATAGTTCTATTTTTCCCATTCCCCCTATTTTTGTAAATGTTCCTTTTATTCAATATCTATTTGTGGACTTTTTATCTGCTTTTGTCTATTTGTGTATCCGATATCAGTTTCTTCTTCCCTTTCTAATTCTCCTGTATATACTTACATCTACGAACTTTCCTTAACTTAAGTATCTTCGCAGCTGTTTCTTTAAATTTCCGTAATATTTGGTACCCATTTTGTTCTCTATCCATGTTCTCCATTTCTGTACTTCCATTCAACTTATACTTACTCAGCGTCGCTATCAGTTTCTAGCTAGTTTTCAAGTTTTGTTAAAATGATTTCAATTTTTTAGATTCCATCGGTTTTAAGTATATCTGTACTTTCCACAAAATCTTTCATTCGCGTCAACCTTAGTTATTTTTACTCTATTTTATTCCCTTCTTCTAACACATTTTGCTCTCATCTCATTTTTAACGTTCGATGATTTCTGTCGATTTTTTTACCTTTTAATGAATTTATGGTTATTTATATGAACTTATACCATTTATATCTGTAACCCATTCACGGATTCTGCTTCATTCTTCATTTTTCGTATTTGTTACTCCTTCTGTATTGCAATCGAACGATATTTCTTCCGTTTTCCATCCAATTCTCTTTCTATATTTTTTTCACTGTACTTTTTTAGGATTTCCAACCGACTTTCACCTCCTTTGGCGTTTTCTGTCATCTTCTATGTTTCCTCCCATTTTTGAGCTTTCCATAAAATACAATCCACGTTTGTGTCTTTATTTAATGTCTGCCTTTTCCAATTAAAAAGCTTCAATGTATTTTCCTACTTCGAGATATTTTCCCAAATTTTCAGATCTGTACCTATTTTCTATCAGTCTGTCAGACTAGTTCCTAATTTTCTCTTTCCTGTCTTCTTTACCAATTCTCAATCCATTTTCAAGCTTCCGAACTGCTTTCTACGCATTTTCTCAGCTTCATCATTTTCACCCATCGTCCGATTTTCGTCCACTTTCCTCCCAAATGTCTATCCAATTTTGTTTACTGCTCTCCAACTTTCTTCCTTATTCTGTCCGTCTTGTCCGATCTTCTGCGACTTTCCGAATTTTCTGCCTCACTGGACTCCTTTCCCCCATCTTTGGTTGACACGAGACCTAAGGTTTCTTCAACGAACTGAGGCAGCACTGGGGCTGTAAAAACGCGCTCGAAATATCATCTTTTATCGATAGGAACTGGATCGCAGATAAAGTTGGGCGTTTTGTTTCTAGAACGGCTTGTTTACCATGCATGGACCAGGAAAATTCGTCGCTTTTACGATACAGGGATCGCTGGGGTGGGTTCCTCCGCGAATGAGCGGGACTGGGAGCTTGCTTTCGCCTGCTGCCGGAGGAAGAGGCATAGCGTGGGTAAGCGAGCGGGAAAAGCCAATGTCACGTGAAAACGAGGAGGAAAAGGGAAGGCTGGAGAATCTTCCCCAAAAGGACCCAACACGAAAATTAGGGTAGGCCCGGTAGGAAGATAAGCCGCGGCATACGGACAGGGCCAAAGAGGAGAGTGAAAAGGCAAGAGACGGGAGAGAAAGCGCGAGCAAGGAAGAAGACGAGGCTGAGATGAACGTAGAAGCCAAAAGAAGGCCTTGGTCCCCTTTGGCTCTTTCGGGAGCCCAATTGCCTTCGTATGCGGGGAATTCTAGGCCTACTGCTGAAAATTCAACCGCTCGACAGCGTGCATACACGCATATGTGATGAAACCCAGCCCAGAGTTTCAGGGGGGAAAGCGCATTAGCGTCCTAGTAACCAAATTAGGGGAGACGGAAAAGTTTCTCCAACTATCTGGGGGTAAAACTAATTCCAAGCGACGAATCAGGCGTGCGAACGACCGTCGAAATTACACGAATAGACGCTTTTGCCACGCAACTCACTTGGCCGAGAACTACGCGCACCTGAAGTTCCTTTTTTTAAAAAAAAATCGATTTTAAAATGTTGCGCAGCCACTGCGAATTGTTGCCATGTATTGTTTAAGGAACTGGTTCATGCGATCATACTTTGTCGCCTGCAAAACACCGATTTTTTTAAAAAAAATATTGCTTGATAAGTGTGAAAATGCGTGAAACTGTGCGACAACCATCTAACGCACCAAGCACAGGGGCACGTGGCAAAGTGCCGCAAAAACGAACTATCTTATGCAAAGCGTAATTAGTGTTCGATGGCTCTCTTTTCTCACGCTACAGGAATAAACACGAAGTAGAGAAAAGCTGGAAAAGGTCTCAACGTTACGAAAACAGTCTACACTGGGTAGTTTTGCGCCAAACCGCAAACGAGGCGTTTTGTAAAGGAAAAAAATGCAAAAGACGATGTACTAGAAGCGCCGAACCTTGTTTCTTATAGGAGCAAATGTTTTTTCTACGCTGATACTTAATATGTTTCACATCAGTTGAAAAACAGCAAAGCATGTTAGAAACTCTTCATTGAACCATACTATTAGTGCTGATAGACACTGACATTGATAGGAAAACCTATTGAAATGGTTCGATAGCACCTAAGTGCGCGTCAGATGCAAAAGACGAAAATCGACACGCGTTCTTAACTGCTTTTTTTCCCCTTTTTTCTTTTGCATGGATTCCCTTTCCGCGCGAAAGATCAAGGACGACAACCAGAATTCGGCCATCAACATTCGCTCCTCTAAAGGGGCAACACTTGAAAGTTTCGTTTCAGCTCAGGGATTCCGGAAAGAATCAAGTATCCAGACTTCCTGCTTATCAGAAAGAAAGACTGAAAACATTTCTCGTCTTCATACGTGCAAAACTGTTTTTATTCTCAGTACGTTCCCACACACACAATCAGTCTATAAATGGCTCTCCAGGATCGAAAGGCGGGGTTAGAAGGTCTTGCGCTCACAGAGCTCATGAGCGGCCACGCCTCTTGACACCATAGCAACGATTCGTTCATACTCGCTTTAAAAACCATGGGACCTGAAATCGCTTATTGTCTTGACTCTGCTTTGGCTCAGTGCAATTTAAATCGTTCGTAGCAACTGTTCCAAACGGCTGTCGACCTCCAATTGTCGGTACTCAACGTGCACGAACGGTCCAGTGGGCCCAAGTTCACTTTTAACCCCTAACGTTCAAGAATAACGAATTCTCGGCTTCGTTATGCTTTCTTGAATACAGCCTGCAGTGCCGGCACGCACCAATAAATTTTACACGCCAATGGTAGTTGCTATGGTCGTTTCGTATCACACTTGCAATGTCTTGTTCCTTTCCTTTTCTTCTCAGTATCCACACCATCTTCGCGTACACAATTAGCATTGTGCATTACTATCGAGATATGCATTCAAAACATTCGACACGAGGCAAACGGCATTGCGCCACAATGCATGTTGCACCCCAGCTTTGCACGAGTTGCCTAGTATTACGAGCATTTACTGTTGGTAACAATCATTGACACAGGTGTAAATAACAACTGTTGAACATAATTGTCAGCAACAATCATTGAAAATCAACCGTTGATAACAATCACTGAAAATTAATTGTTTGTAACAATCACTGAAAATTAATTGTTGCTAACAATCGTTGAAAATTAACTGTTGGTAGCAATTGTTGAAAAGTAACTGTTGGTAGCAATTGTTGAAAATTAACTGTTGGTAACAATGAATAGTTGATAAATACGAAGGAATGGTGGGTAACTTATGAACGCATTCGCTGTTGCCAACAATGTTATTGATACTCTTACTAACCGTGTATGCTCGTACGACTCACTGGGGCTGCCGAGGTATACATTCACTAATGTCACAATGAATGTTCGTCGTCACAACCCAAGCGGCGATGGGGCCAGCATTCATTGTTATCCAATGCCGTAGCTCGATCTGGCAATTTTCTAACCAACATTCGGACAAAAGTCCTATAGCTCACAGAGCTCCTAAGCGACTATGCGAACATTCATTGTTGCAAAAACGAATGCTTCAACTAAACACGGAAAGATGCCCCCCGTAGGTCGCTCCCGCAAGTGGCGTGCATTTAGTATAGGGGTCATTCACTTGGAATTGATTTTCTTCCACCTTTTACTGCACAACAATACCGTACAACAACCGTAATAGCACTGTTCAATGCTCCGTATAACAACGACCCCCCCCCACCATGGCTAACGCCACGCAAATGACAAACAATGAAAGTTCCCATTAGCCCAAGCCATGTTGCGTGTCACGGAACGTTCGAAAACGGATGGCGTAGGACACCGCATGCAACTGGCGTGGCGTTAGCCACAAGGATTCGGCTGGGGGCGTTTCTCTTCTGGTTAACGTACGCCATATTGACATGAAACGTACTAACATACCTTCGTCTTCCTCCTCCGGCCACGGATGGTTCCACCACCAAAGTTGAGCCCATGAAACTATACCCTGAAAAGACAGCAAACAGACAGTTTCGTTAGATTCCATACTCGTATTCGAAAGGGTTGGCAAAGTACGTGGAGACGAACATCTCGAAGCGTAATGGCGGCCAACGTAAAGAGTGTCGGAACAGCACAGTACGCATCGAAAAGTTGGAAGGATTTTTGGAAGTCGGACAGTTGTTCCCAACTATCTTGTTCATGTTGGGGGTTAAGGCCGCTGAAGCAAAGGGTGCAAAGTACCAACGTACCCAATGATTGAAGTGCAATGCGGGTGTCGGTGTCAAGCAGACCTAAATGGAGGGAGAGGAAAACGCCGAGTTGGTCCATGTTTCGACATGTCAGCGTGCATCGGCTACCGGTTGCGGGGCACAAATCATTCTCCCGGCCATCGGTGTTTGGCGTCGACACTAACGCGAAACGCCAAATTCCCATCATCACGCCTTACTCTACGAGTTCGCCCCCCCCCCCTCCCTCCTTAACCTTCCCTCAAATTTTACCCAACAGCGTCAGAAAACGTACAGGACTCGCTCTTAAAAAAAAACGACTCCAGCAAAGCGTCTGTACTGCTAACTACTCATTGTGAAAACGGGTACCAAATTTGGTGAATTCTGAGTCGTAGTCGCTACTAAAAATTGGTACCTGCTATTTAAATGTGGTGCGCTTACCACAAAAAATGGTCACGTTTGCCTAGTTTTGCTAAAATTGAAATAATTTTATTATTATTCACCCAAATATTCGTAACGCATTCTCAAAATCTGGTATATTTAACAAATATTGGTAGTCTATTTCCAAACTTCGTTAGTTTCCTGGAACCAATTCGCTGACCTTACGTACAAGATTTGCATAAGTCAATTGCATTCTTCTAGTAATTAAGAAAGCTGTGGAGAAACTTGACTCCCGGACGTCATAAGCTTTGGAAAACTTTCAAAACTCTTAGTATATTACACTGTTGACAACTTATGAAGTGTCACAACTAACTAAATATTTTTGTGTCGAATGGCTGAGGGCATCGTTTCGTTGATATTATTTGATTGGTTTTCGTTGTTAAAGTTGGACTGTTGAAAGTTTTTTTTTATTTTGGTGGGGGTTGTATTGTTGAACTTTTTATTGGTAACTTTGTTTAAATTGTATGTATATGGTGAATGATGTGTTCTATACGTTTGGAGAAATTGTTTGGCAAAAGTTGTGCTATACATTATTGGTTAATTAGTCTTGTTGAATACTGTTTTACTGTGTATTTTCGTTGAAGTATTATTTTTGAGCTTCGATATTTACTGTTGCATTATGTATTGTTGGTGAAGTTATTCATGTATTCTTGCGTGCTATTATACAATCTGCACTGTTTGTATCCTATGTATTCTGTGACTGTTGTATGAACTGTCGAATGTTATTTAATTGTTTTCTATAGAAAAATAACATAAATGACACTCCTTTATTATGGTTATTATTGGGACCAACTTTTTGGGGATCTCACGCTACAATTTACTTGCAAATTTTTAGTTTTGTCATGCATCGAATTTTGGGGCTTACATATACCATTTTTAAGGTAAAGCTGCCATTATTGACTTTTGGTAACAAAAGAGCCCCCAATCTGAGTTCCTTACTTTTAGGTGCCATTTTCCACCATTAATTGGTAGACTTTTCTTTACAGTGTATTGCAAGTATATTATATTACCGTCTCCTCGGAACTTTAATTTCAGTTGTCATTTTTGTACTTGTTTTCTTATAGATTGGCAAAAATCATTGTTGAAGCAAGCTAATGATGTGTCAATTGCACATTAGACAAAACCCTCAAGAAAGAGAGACCCATTCGAAGAGAATGCAAACGCGTTAAAACGAAGCCCGACTAGTACGGAGTGGGCGTATACAGCTCTTACCCGAACGTTTGTGTACAAGTCGCAACGAATCGCTTCTAAAGAAATTTCACATGTACTGGACAAATTGTCAGGTCCCTGATATCACACCTATTAACTTTTTTTCTCAGTAATAACTAGGGCAAGTCAACAATCACGGATTTTTTTTAAAGCACGCTTATGATCCAAAAATAGACCAAAAATCACGGAATCGTGACACGTTTCGCACAACTATCCTTTTCTTTCAACACTAGCTCCAAAATATAATGGAAAATATAATATTTAAAAGGTCCAATGAACTGATCGTAATCTTACACCTCATCTTTGGTGCTAGAACGAAGAAAATCCGTTTGAAGTCATACTGAACTACGCAATTCGCGAGTAAAATACTAACTTAATCAGAGTTCATCTCTGATGCCTCTCTTTTGAACGGCGCGCGTGAGTTTCAAGTTAATGATCAACTGAACCTTTTTACTGTGGTCTAAAGTAACACTGCAAGTCGTGCAAAAAAGCATTCCCCAATCAGCATGTAAAATTCCTTTCGGATACCGTTTAGCTCCATTCTGGCAGGATGTGTTCACCGCGTTCTTTTTCCAACTATCATGAAAGCGGCATTGTGAATTAAGGGAACAAAGTACAACGTAGGCAAGAAAAGGGCATGCCGGAACTGGGAACATGTGCTCCAAATAACTTAGGCGCATGGGCAAGGGTTTTTCAAAAAATTTTAGGCCTGTAGAACAGAATGGGAATCATAAACAATTGGTAACGTCTCGAGGTCACCAAAAGATTTAACTTTAAGTGAAGGATTGGCTAAAAACAGGGCGTAATGACCAAAAGAGACAGTAATTCACGGTATTTCTCGATTGGTCACGGGAAAACTGAAATTTGGGGGGAAATCACGGAATTCACGGCTTCCGTGAAATCGCGATTTTTTTTTAAAGACGAACTGTGTCGTATTGCAAATCGCGATTTTTAACTAGCCCTAGTAATAACCGAACATTAGCAGTGTCATGCGTCAAACACCGGCGTACAATGGGAACGCTTTTGCTTTGCCAATGACACAACCCGCACTTACGTGCACGAGTGACGTGCGAGGGCTGATCACCAAATCCATACAAACTTTTCTCGAGTATTTGGCAAGTCTGGCGCCCATGGCGTCGCCACGTTCACAGTAGACGCTGTAATAAACCGCTTTGGCAAATTAAATGCGAACATTGTAAAGAAAACGGAAAGAAAGTGGCGTGAATCGATAAGATCCCTGCTTCCTCCATTTACTTCCTTTCTTCAATTGGCCATCCAAATGTACAAATAAGTAAACAATAAGTTAGTAAAAATAAGTAAAACCCAGGCCCAAGCAGCTCTGATGCCCGACAAGTCACCTTTAGCATTTAATACAGATTTTGGTTTAATAAATGCAACCGTCAGTAGGCTATGCTTACGGTGGTTTCGAATATTATTTTTTTTAGAAAAAAGTTTTAAAAAAATCTACCCTATAATGAAGCGGACGATCATCCAGGCTTGTTGCCCCCTGAAGTAAGATGAATGCTTAGGAAACACGTGCACTTCCTATTAGGCATCCAAGGCCAATTTTGGATATACTGAACACTGTTGCCACCAGGAGGTTCGTTATAGCGAGAATTCCCTGTTGGGGTCTACCAGTGCAACCCTCGGAGGGCTCAGGCGGTGGGGTGTCGTGGGGACAGCCACGGCTCCGTAATGAGCGGAGGCAATGAGCAAGTTCTCTATATGGAAGTGGTTACGCGCTGGGCAAAAGGTTGAGGGCACGACGCGCGAGAAAAGGAGAGAGAGGAGGAGAGAGAAGAACCAGAACAGGTGAATCAGTGTATGGGGCTCCTGCTGCACGTGAGCGGGCTTGCCTTCTTTCGCTCTCACGGCCTTCCCAAGGAGAGAGACACTCCACACATCGTGTACACATATCCACATGCTCAGGGTGGATATCCATACTCCCAAGGAGCCTTCAAAAAAAGGAGAAGAGTTTCTCTTTCGCTGATGAGCTCAACCAGCCCTGGTTCCTGCGTGCTATTCTCAAAGCCAACATTCCGACCGACATACCTGAATATTAATCGTGACAAGCACTGCCACAGCAGAGCTGGTAACAACGCAAAAACTCCTGCGCGGCCTCAAAATAAAACAGGGGAAAAAATCGCCTTCCACCCAAAACACTGCGCCAGCCCATGTCACGCTCGTCTAACGGTGGAAGAAGCCACCCGAACCGCCACCAAATCAATGCAGTGACAGCCCTTTTTCCTTTTGATCCTAAATCTTGTACGATTTTGGCAAGCCTGAAACTTTGACATTTTTGCGTTTCAGAAATTTGATAATTTTCTGAACGTTTTACACTTAGAAACTTAGATCATCGGAGGCTTCTTCCTCATTCCCTGATTAATGCAGTGACACCTTTATTGGAACAAAAAACCTTCCAAATATTGAATTCATTGAAAAGTTTCTGAGCACGGACGAATTAACGTTTTTTTCTAGCAAGACTCAATTTCTGAACTTTTTGAGCTGCGAAGATTTTCAAAGATGGACAATGTCTGAACCGTGAATCTGTTAATGTTTCGAAACTACGGATGGTGGATAATTTGGATCCTTGGGTATTTCTGAAACTTCTAAATCCAAAATTCTGGACGATTTTGGAAATAGGGAATCTTTCAAATTGTCTGCATTTACAAAATGTGCTCGTTTCCTAAATCTTTCACAATTTTGAATATTTTGAATCTCAGAGGCTTCTTCGTCATTACCTAATTATTGCAGTGACAACTTTATTTGAATTAGATACCTTCCAATATGCCGAATCGTTGGATTTTTTTAAAAAAGACAAATTAACGCTTTTTTCAACCAAGCCTCAATTTTTTACATTTTCGAGCTTCGAAGAATTCCTATGATGGAAAATGCTGAACAATGAATCTGTGAATATTTCAAAAATATGGATGATGGAGAATTGTTACATCTTCAACCTTGGAAAACTCCGAATCTTTGAAAGTTTTGCCATCGAGTCTTCTAACCTGCCTGCACACGGCCACAGCTACAAAACACAACCTTTCAAATAATGACTCTTTGAGATGTGGGCAACTGTTGAAACTTGGGGGGCGAAACCCGGGCGAGTTTCGGTTGTTGGTGGTCAAGTTGCACCAGCACAGCGGAGTCACGTGGATTTGGCTCTACGACAGCGCCAACACAATGGCTTTTAAGTGGTTCAATGCGCTATACATTCGACAAGTACATTTCGGTCTTGAATGTCCATTCCCCTCCCAACAGTTTGAAAGTACTCTTTCTCTTTGAAGCCCGTTTTTACTCCCATGTAAAACCCACCGCAAAGTTGTCAATGAAGCGCCATAGCTTCCCTATTGTGCGCACGACCAACCTTGATGGCTCGCAAAAAGACCCATCGCAGGGCAGAAAAAGCAGTACAAATTGGTTTATATAGGGGTCGGGATCAACTCCTTCACATGCAAATTCGGGCGGGCGCTCGCTTTATGGAGATGGCAACCCCCACGATCATTGCACTTCCTGCTTGGCCTCATCACAATCGCACCCCAGACACAGCAAATCCCGCGATGACCAGCGCAGCGCGTGAGTCTCGCCTTCGAACGTGCACAAAACCACAACAATGGGGGTTGGGTCGCTGCGTGCGTTGTCTCTTGGTGGCCTTGCTGAGCCGCCATGACTTAACCTCACTTACCAATCAATGGAATGCGACCAAGACACTACGGAGTGCACGTGAACCACACTTGTCCCTAAGCCCCCCCAAATGAGCTTGAACGAAATCAAAGTCCATTTTACTATGACAAATCCAAATCCAAAACGAGGTCTTCATACCGCCAAAAATGCAAGTCCAACTCCAAACAATGCCCAGAGACACAAAAAAATACCTAAATCAATCTCAAGCTCATTTTGTGGATTTGACTGGTCCAAGTCAAGCTTTTCCGTCCGTTATTCCGAATGGCAATGAGGTGAAGTTGGTAAAGCTATCGGAAAAGTCTTTTTAATAAAGTTTCCCCTTTACTATAAAGAAATAGTTTTCAATGCAAGGCCCTGCCATGTTTTGCCAAGCTCAAATGTCGACTTTCTGTTGTATAAATAGAATGCAACTCAATCGTTGAGTTAGACGGTCAGCCTAATGAATTTTAAAATAAATCTCAAGGCGTGATTAATTGCAATGTCGAAAGACTGAAGACTTTTTTAAGAAGATAATAACAGGAAAAATTTAAAGAAGTCGGGAAAACATCTTCATAAATATCTTCATATTTTCATAAACCTTAATTACGTCGTGAAATGAAAACGATAAGAAGGGTGCAATCTTCCCTGTTGATCACTCAAAAAAAGAGCTTCCAAATCCGTTCTGTATTTCAGCAATCATTTGCAATGATTTGCAAACGGCTAGCTTTTAAATCAAGTCAAATCAACGAAGAAAGAGCTCGACATAATTGTCAAGCCTTGTCAAGCAAAATAGTATGAAATCGGACTGACGTCCACCTCACGTTCAAACCGCATCAGTCTGATGTGAACTCGCTCGGCTTAACAGCAAAATTTGCCTTGGGATTGTTCAATGCAAGTCGGAACGTGGTTCATTTTAATTACCCTGCAATTGAGCACAGCGAGGATGAGCGTGCAGTTGGAAGGGACTGTGAATAAAATGTTCAGGACGAGTTTCAGATGCTCGTCGTAGTTCAGCCCGGGTGTACGAGAGGCCCGCTGGTAATAAATCTTGTTTCGAACAGCCTAACTGTAATGTTGGATAGTTAAAATATCTCACACTGGGCAGGTTTGGAAACAAGAGTGCCTTGTTCTAAAACTATCTTACATCCGGGTTCCAGTGTCCTGAAACAGATCAGGGCACAGGACAGTGTCACCTGTACCCGGAGGAAGAGAGAAGCACGTAAAAGACAGCTTGTGCGAAATCAACGATTCTCCAACGTCACTAATAAGCTCCATAAAAAAGGAACCTCACGTAAGAGACACGAGACGCTTTCCTTGACTTTTGCAGTCTTGTAAATCCGGGTTTGAGTTTGGTTAATTAAACTGGGACAATTAGGGGGTAGGACAACGGCTAATGCCCATCTAAGTTAAACTCCGAGGTAAGAGAAACCCGCGTGCAAGACACTTGCGCAGAGAACGCCATAGCTAAGGGAAGGAATCGCATATAAGAGAAATGCCAATGAAAAAGCGCCTTTCCCAGCTTTCTCATATCTCTTACACCTGGGTTTAGATCCACTAACCTGACTGCAAGCAACTACGCTTTCACGTTCAGTCGTTAAGTGGAGGTGGGGAAAGCCCGCTTGTAAGGATCCCTGGGTTGTTGGACATATGATGACAAGTCGACGGTGACAGGATCGCACGTCGAAGACACATCTTCGTTTTATCAACCTTCTTACGTTCACATCGGTTAAGGTAACTAGGGTATTAACGGTAGAACCCGGATATAAGAGACTTGACCCATTCCTCTAGAAACCTCTTACACCCTAAGAGTTTCTCTTACATGCGGTTTTGTCCTTGTGCGTTACGTCCAAGGGCTGGTAGAATGTTCATCATGCAGTCTCTTACATGTGGGTATTGAACCCACGTGCTTCTATGGGGCTGTGACCCAGCTTCCTGCGCTTGCTACCGCTTCCTGGTACGGTCCCGATATCATTCTATATACACCCAGAACTAACGTGTCGCCAGTTCTCTCTGGCATGCGCTTCCATTCCATTCGGGTTTGACTGCAGCAAGAACATTCCGCTTAAGAACAACACGGCTGCAACTGAAATTCCAAAACAGTGTTGAAACTCTCTTCTTTTCGCAAAAAAGTGATTTTTGTTCTAATTAAGTGATTTTCTTCTGAAGTAAGAGATTTATTTCTAGACGACTTGATTTTTTTCTAAATTAAATTATTTTTTGCGTCAAGCCTTGTAATATTAAATCGACACAGTCAACGGTTGGCTTGACGGGAGGTACTACAACTTGGAATGCTCATGTATTTTTCAGTGCTACAAATGTAACTCGTGTACCAAAAAATAAACTTCAATTTTCTAGCCGAAATGATTAAAGTAAATTAACGCGAACTAATCACTGTAAGAATTGCACTGCTTTCACCTATTTATTGTCTCCACTCTTTTAAAATACAGTCAGTACTAATAGTGTTTACAAAACTTGCAGTTCATACAACAAAGTTGTCATCCCCCGGTTAACGAATCCATTCGTACCCACAGCTCATCGTAAAGTCTTTTCATACACTGCGTTCCACGCGCGATAACTGAGCTATTCAGCTTTTAATTATTACACCCAGGCACAATGAACCATTTGGACGCAATTATTTCTTACGAAAAACAGAAGTTAAACGCTATGAAATTGGTCAAATGGAAAGCAAACAATATTCTTAGTCGGAAATGTATCATGGACAACAAGCCAGGGATCCATCTGAATTATTCCAACCTTTCCCCGAGACCCATTCTTTAATACAAAATACGTTGATTTCCTGCACGTCCCTCCGCAAAGGTGCTCAGTCTCCACAATTTCTATCCCAATAGCCCACTGTAAGCCTGGCTAATATTTCCATTCCACGTATGTCCATGGCGAAAAGGCTTCCAGAGGCCTCCAAGTCGGCCAAGGCACGAATCAATGTATCGATTTGTCGCTTTCTTGCTGTCCAAGTAGGCTCTAGTCGCTCCACCAACAATGCAGGACTTCCCACCAGACTCGGTGAAAGTGCAGCGGCATTCTGGAAAGTTGGCGTTTCTCTCCCCAAAAATGACATCTCTGGACTTTGGGGCTTTCCTCCACTGCCGAATATTAACTCGACTTCATCAATACTTCGGTAAGCCTACACCAGGTGAGCTTAAGTGGCCCACTTTTCCAACATTCCTTTCGCGCTTTTCTAACTCTATCGTCTCCCAACGCCTATTTGCAGGAACTACAGGCCCAAGCCCTACTTTTCTCCGACTTCCCCAAGACAAACTAAGCTCTTAGACCCCCAAACTTCCCATTCATTCCTATTTTCTACCTTTGTATTACTATTCACTAGCCTTCTCCTCGTGGATAGCTCAGTAACGATGAATTAAAATTCCCTACTGCCTTGCTGGTGGAAATTCATTCTTGTCCAGCATGGACACAGCTTGGGCCCAGGTAGAGCACTGGACATGACAACTTGACACAGTGGCCTAGTTAATGAAACTGACATTTATTGAACTGTTCCTATTAATTGGTAGCGATTACCTCCTACTAGGACAAGCTTGGAGTCCAGTGTTCCAAACAGTGGGTTGGGGATATTACAGAAAGTGAAGAGTCAAGTTAAAGGACTGGGAGGCCAAACGACGGGAAGAAAGGAGTTAACCTGGCTTAGGGACAATTTGCACGGCCAGTGTTGGGAGGGACAGATTTAGGCCTAAACCCCTACCACTACCCTGCAAGCTTGGGCAGGGCAACCCAAGTCACCAACTTGCTCTCAAGCCACAGGAATGGACTTTCCTGAGTAAAAAATTTGGTTTCTGGGTGTGAATTTGTCACGTGGCACGGTTCTTTTCTAGACCTAGACACGAAAAGGCTTTCAAGAGAGCCGTCAGGGTGGCTAACTACAGGCCTAGCCGACTTCCTTCAGCGTGGGCTTGTTGAAGGCCCCCAAGTCTCTTATTTGTCACTCTGCACACAATGCGCTTGATTTCCACTTTGGAGGGACACATTTCCAAGCCATAAGTTGTTGTTATGAAGCCAGCCATTAGCATGCGTTGCCTAAATGATTATATTTAGACGGTTGCACTTCCCCCCCCCCCAAGTTGTTGTTAAGGCCTGTTTACACTCTCCCAACCTGGGGCTCAACAAGGTTTCACCTAGTGTAGAGAAGAATTATTACCTGGTGTAGTGTGTTTTAAGTTATCCCGGCACCGGCGTTGCGTTCACGATTAAGGAATTCAAGGTTTAATCAACTAACCAATTAAAAGAGTTAGCCCTCCGCACTTGCAGCATGCTCGCTTTATGCTGTCCACAAGGCTAACGAACCTATGGCTGCGGAATTTTGCCCGGTTTGACGAGCTTCGCTTGGGGTGGGCTAGCTTGGCACGGGCCCAGACCCGGTCGAAGCGGCTTATGGCCTGGCTAGCTTACGGCACCCGGGCCCGGGCCGAGATAAGCGAAAATAAGCAACGTGTGGCAGGGGGCCGGCTTGGTCCCTCCCCTGGAGGTGGAGTTTTTAGGTTGCAACGTTTGGCTAGGTAGTGTAGTAGTGGACATTGACATTGCATGCCTTGGTGTATTGCACATTCCTCACCCACGTTACTCGCCGTGTTACCCAACAACAAACTCGAAATACACGTCATGGGCATGCCATGCGAGAAATGCCAGAAGCCCTTGACGTACTTTTGACTCCACCACAACACTGAGCGTTTTTTTTTTCAACGGGATTTTTTTAAGCAACCAAGGAAGATTTCATATTCTGGGGAAGAAAAAAAAAGAATGGTGCTGACTCGCAAACTTACCGTTGAGTTTTTCGATGGCTTGGTCGATAATACTTTGTTCCGGACAGTCAATAAATGCGTAACCCCCTCGTTTAATGAGGACCGAATTGACCACCAAATTATGGTCTTGCAACAATTGCCTTAACGAGGCTTCGTTCACTTCCGCGGGCAAATTCCCGATGTACAACTTGCTGCTCATTTTATGGAATATTCAGCACAAATTCCAAGAGGGCAAATCCGATTTTGGCAGGGTAAATAGGCCTTAGCCCGTGTCGGCGCCGAAGGCTAAACTCCCCACGGTCACACTAGCACAGGCAAGAGCAGGGCCTGGTCAAGCTCCAGTTTCTCGGTAGGCTGGGGCAATTTAGCCTCCACTCAGAATCTCAAACAACTCTTTTAAGCCGGGTGCGCAGCCCTCTGAAGCTAACGCAAAGCCACTGGCCAGGCGGAATATGAAGCATGCAACTGTTCAGGTGCTGTGGCGTAATTCCCGCGATGGGCAATTGGCAAGTGGTTCGCAATCGCGTAAGTCGAAGCAGCCCGATCGCATCGTTTCCCAAGTCCCACGTTGACTCCGCAGCAGGAGGAGAAAGTCCGCATGCCACTACTAAACCACCGCACTACCACCACTACCACGCAACCACACCACCGAACACCTAAAGAAGCCCCGGCCCGAGGAAGAAGAAGAAGGGTTAAAAAGCTCGCGCGCGCGAAAGGGCGAAGCGAGGCACAACACAACTCGTCGCACTTTTGCTTGTGTAGTAGTCAGTGTAGTAGTAGTGTGCTACTCGACTTCCGCTTCGCGATGGAACAGGGCAACAGGAACGCAGGGGCGATGGTTGGGTAGGAGGAAGACGGAGAAAAAGAAAAAGACGGAGCCAGGGTGGGTTTTCTACCCCCGAGTTCGGTCCCACGGCCATGCCGAGCATTAGGATTCCGGAAAGAGCCCAAGAGAGAGAGGGAGACAGAAAGAGGGTAGGTAGGTGGGTGGGAGGGGAGGTTACAACGATATCGCCACCCCTTCTTTGGGAAACAAGTACAGGCGGGGGGGGGGCTCATCCCCACAGGGCCCCGGTTACCGCCTGCCCAGGCGGTTCAAATACCCTGCTCAGCGCTCATTGGTCCCGGCGCGGGACCACGTGACACGTGACGCTTTCCCGCCTTCCGCGTCCATTGGCCGGCTTCCCCACGCTAAGGCGGGCTTTCCGTTGGGTAAGGGAGAGTAGGGAACAGTTTTCACGATCACGCTGAATTTGCCATCGCGGGCAAAATGCGCGAGTTCCTCAATGACTTCTTGTTCGTCTACGGTCAGTAAAATGGCCAGAAATGAACACAGTTTGGCCAACTCATTGTTGCTCGAGTTTGCGCAAGGCCGGAAACGACGAGTTGAGGTTAAAAAAAAGAAAGAGGGCAAGAATGCCAATGCGTTGTGCGATTATTAAATATGACACAGAGCGAAGAGAAAGGGTTCTTGTTGGGGAAATAAAGACAAATCAAAAGAAAATAATATTTTTCAAGGTAAAACGGAACTAAATGTATTTGACGAATGTCCGTTTAATAGAATCCCAAGCTGTCATGGAGGTTAACATCTGTCGTTTGGCGGGAATTACCCACGGACGTGCCTTTCCTCTAAAAATAACAACGTGCAGTGCACATTAGATTCAACTCGAACAATCTCAATTAGATTCATTGTTACCCAGTTAAGCAACCTTGCCGATCCAGTTGAAATAGGAATTGGACAAAATCTCTTGAACGAAAGAACTTTTGGAGAATGTCCTGTTTGTAAATTTATATGGAACTATGAATGTTATCTAGTGAAAATGCACGCATATCACCAAGCACAACATATTTTTTGGTAAAATAGTAAATTTTTATTCCGTGGATACGTACTTTGGAAGGGGTGAGTTTAATGTTCGTCTTTTTCTACAACATAACTATGCGTGTTTTTTTTAAAATGAAGTAAGACGTCGTTTAAATGTATGCACAGAGCATTTTATTCACTAAATGTCACGCAAATAAACATTATATGAAAAGACCATATACTGATTATTTTGACAGTGAAAACCTAACGGTAACGCGTTTGCTAGAATTAGCCGCAAATCATGCGAAAAGTATTTCATGGTAATTCGCCTTCCATAGTACACACCAATTATACTCACTGAAAGTCACGCAAATAATTATTCTATGAAGAGGCATAAGCTGATTATTTTTGCCAGTACAAACCTAACCGCAACGCGTTTGCTATAATTAGCCGTAAATCATGCGAAAGTATTAAACAGGATAATTCCCATTCCATAGTACACGCAGTGCGCGTGGGAAATTGTTACCCGATTTTGGCATCCATAGTAGGGCATGAAACCTGGTTAAATTGGTGAAAGATTTAGGCGGATGGAAAGAAATATTCTTATCGGGGCTGGGAATTGTACGTCTTGAAGAGCGTTTATTCCTCAGTTCTGCCACATATTTTCATTGACATGGGCCAAAGAAAGCTTCAAAGCTCAAGCCCCTCAATCTATAAGGTTAAGGAAAAGGGTCTTCGAGAAGAATGTCCACCCGTCCAGTTTGGTGCCCCGAGGCTTGGCCAACGAACATCCGAGGCCTTGGCACCGCACCACACGGCCTCTAGGCCTAACAACGTTATTTTCTCTCCTTCTGTCCTTCCCAAGGATGCTTGGGTACATTTCCTGCCCGTTCACTTCCACTGGGTTCAAACCGTTGGCCAAACTTAGCTTGGACATCTTTTCCACGCATTCCTTACGAAAATTTACCACCAGAATCGACCTCCCAACAATGAATATGAACAAGTAAAAACAACTGTGCATGAGCGAAATCAGAACATTAAGCGAACCTCCCCGATAAAGAATAACGCGCTTTTGTGCATCTTCGACGATTAGCGTGGTTGGTACCGTACGTTTGGAGCACTTTCGGTCACGGGCGAAATCTATTTATATATACATTTTGAAATTATACATGAAATATTAATACATACATAATTGCTAACAGAAAGAAAAGTCACGCGATGTGACTCGATTTCGTCTAGTGAAATGTGTTGTATTACAGGTTTCGGCAGAAAGTTACATGGTTCACACATGGTTCGATACGCTAACCAGAAGGAAATGTGCATACTTGAGTTGGGTATTAAAAAATTGGGTTGAATCATGTTGTTAACGAAGTAAGTTCGTCGCGAGGATGACTTTCAAGTCACTTTTGGCTCACTAAGGATGCTTACCGCCAGCTGGAAAAACTCGCACAAGAGTTTCGGAAAAGTGTATTGCTCGCGACATCATTAAGCCATACCGTAGACATTTTGTCGTAGGCCCACAAGGCTCAAAAGGCCTGGCCGCCACCAATCGATAATGTGTTGAGTAATATGTATATGTGGAACAGGCTAGGCAGGCGCAGGCAATTTCCATGTGGGGAAGGAGGCAAACTTTTCCACTAATTCAAGTCTATGCACTCCCAGCCTTCTGTATTCAAGAAGAAACTAGATCCAAAGTCTCCATTTCTGTAACTTCACAGAACAGATCACACAATTTGAACAGCATAGATTATTCACGTCCACTAGATATGTCTCGTACTCGTTTTATTTCTTTAGCCCCGTAATTTCCCCAATCTCGGTCTCTTTAATGTGGTTTCGTTGTTCCGAAGCTACGTTAATTTTGCTGTAAGTAGGAATCTTTGCATATATGCTACTCTCTATTATATGTCAGTATCACTGAACGAATCAGTTACGTGACACGAGGTCCAGTCACGAAGAGTGAATCTCATTGACGAGTGCAAAAAATGGCGTGCCTTCGTCCTTTGGACGTGGCAGCTCTCGAAGTAGTTCGATTTACAGACAAACCGAAGCTGTTCTGGATATCATAGCCATCTCAATATTGACGCTTGCAAGTTGGACACTATCGTTCAAAATTTACAACAATTCCAAGCCTTGCACGTGATCTAAAAAGGTCGATTCATTTTAAGTTATTTTTTAAGTACGTCATCTAATTAAATTTATCGCACTCAATGATTCAGATCCATCAAACATTATAAACTTAATGAGATATTCACACAAAAAGCCAAGTTTTAAGGGCATATTCGTTACGGGAATAACTGAGGCTTGGGTAAGAAAACAATACTGGAGTATGAATGTTGAAATCAACCGTCAGATGCAATCTGCACTAGAAATGTCGGATAAGACTCTCTTAATCTCCGTCAAAGAAAGTTCGACGTCTTTACCGAAAGCCGATACTACTTGCCTTCTCAATGTTGAAGTTTCCTCTACAAGTTGAACAAAAGTAAGGGTAATCGCATTGCTTATCAGAGTCCAAACACGACCGCTGACTTAAGTACTGGTCAAGATAATGTCGGGAAAGCTCAATAGATATCCTTCTATCTTATGAAACCTCTGAATAGTTCATTTCTTTTTTCGGCGAATTGATCCAAATTGGGTTTTTGTCCCAGTTCGAATAAAAGGCCAAATAGTCCATATAGAGTACTCTACTGCTAAGCAATGGAGTACGTTTCTTTGCCCCATAACCCACAATTGTTCAGTAAAAACAGGCAGACGGCGAATTTCATGACCATCAATTCCTATTGGCTGCTGGCCCCTGTCAACCGGAAATGCTTGCGCGAGTTAGGATGCTCGTACGTGTAACTCGCATGCAACGAAGCAGCTTTGGGAACGAGTACAGTATGCGAAAAAGCTGCCAAAATGGCGTCCACTACCCATTTTTCTTACGCAACTGTACAAATTTCACCTTAAAAGAAAGTCGCTTCTGCATTTCTTGTTACTATACAAGCGAATGGTCAACAATGATTCTGTAACAAAATCGTAGTCAAATAGGTTATTAGCAGTTTATGGGGTAGAAATACCGAAGTCGTGAGCGTCATGAGTTAAAAAGACCCTCAAGCAGTCGATAGCTGTTACACTTACATGCGCAAAACGGATCTGCATCAAAAGATGCAAAAAGTTTTACAATTGTGTGGTACAACTACCAATATTCTCTTAGAAGTTCTAGTCCTCAGACTCGTTACTTCAGAAAGCTGTCTGTCCGATCCATAGAATGCAGTTCTGTATTACTTTCCGGTACCTGCAAGTGTAAAGCTACTAAAAAAGCCGCAAGTGTTGAGAAAGAGTCAGTCATTTCAACTGTTATAAAGTTTATGATTATTATTGGAAACACAAAAATATAAGCATACCTTCTCCAGCTTTCTAAACCAACTTTCTTTCTTGAGATTTCTAGAACGATCGTGTCTCCTTCGGCTTGAAATGTCTTAAAATCAACTACGTAATTAACGAAAAACCAGCAGTCAGTAAAAGTACCGGGAACTATCAATTAAAGAGTATTTCATGCGGATATTAGCTAAAATAGTATGTGCATCACACTACGGAAGCTGACCAACACTTCGCTCTACGTGACCTTCTTACTGAACAAAACACTGGAACTTGCCTTAGAATGCACAAATTCATGAATACGGCGCACTCCATAGTCCAATTTTTCAGTGATAGGGGTTTCATTCTCAAAGTTGCGACAACACTGCGTGTGAAAAATCCGACAATGAAATGATTATGCTACTCGCTATTTGTTCAACATCGGCAACGTTTTCACTGTCTTGCTTACACTCTGAAGTGCGAAACTCTTTTTTAAAAATGGATTACCAACGAAAACCTTTTACTGTCTGCCTACAAGTATAACTGTGAAAAACTCACGCTGCTGTTACAAGGTAAGCCATGCAGCCTTTAGTTGTCTGCCAACATTTGTGAATGAAGTTCTGCCTCTACTTGCTAGCAATTTCATTGAACACCGAGGTTTCTGTTTCTAAAATCTACTAATACTTGCTGAAGGTTTCCTGAAGGTTGAATGGATGCTGAATGCATCAGTGAAAATCTCGCGGTAGCTGGTACTATCTTAAGAGTGACAAACGTTTCGTACTTGCTAGCACTTCAACATTGAAAAACTCGCCTCTATTTCAAGCTTAATCATCAAAAGTCTTCCACCCCATTGCTCGTAGTTAGCAATGAAAATCTGGTTCTACAATGCTAGCAACTTCACTCAACACTGAAGTTTATGTTCCTAAAATCTGCTAATACTTGCTGAATGTTTGCTGAAAGCTGAAATGGATGCTGAATGCGTAAGTGAAAATCTCATGGTAGCTGCTATTATCGTAAGTAACAACTTTCACACTTGCTGTCTGTTCAACAATGAAAATCTCGCCTCTATTTCACGCTTAATCATCCAAAGTCTTCCGTTCGTTGCTCGTAGTTAGCAATGAAAATCTGGCTCTGCTTTCAAGTAGCTGAGTAAGCTCAATCTTTCAGTTGCTTGCTAGAATTCTGACCAAGAGAAATCTTCCCTTGTTAGCTCGTTATTCGTCGACGAAAATTGTGCGTTGGCTACAAACAGCTTAGTAACAAACACGGAAAAGACATGAAGCTGAACCTACCACAATGGCTTTTAGTCAGAAAATCAATCCGCAATGCCACATACCAACTGGGAATCATTTATAACCTTCTTCAATTACTCACGTAGAACCGAAAGTTATCTACGTAACAAGGTACTCGAGCAAATGCTAGCGATTTCAGCCAAAACGCAATATCAACGAGTATAGTACTTCGTCTGTATTGTACTGTCGCAATTACTTCGTAATACGTCATCGAGTTCAAAGAATCTGTCCTTCTTCAAATACTTTTAACCTAAATCCTCTAGTTGCGTTAACTTACTAAAAAATAGTTACTGAAATTAGGTCGTACAGGAGTAATAACGGCTCACTCCCGACTCAAGTTTATGGCTTATAGTCTCCTTCGAAAATACGAGTTTTAATATATGAAGTGTTTCTCATTCCTACCCAGGAAATATCTAGTCATTCATTCAACCAATCTCTGAAACCATGACCGGAAACTAGATCCACCAATTTTGTTTCATGTATCGACATGCCAAAGTTCGCCAAGAGGGTTTACTTAAATTTTTTGCTTTATTGTGCGTGATCTCTTGTGCTCAAATCTTACTCTTAAATAGAGGGTAAAGAACGTTATTTCAAGTACTTAACCCACCTCAATCATTTCTATTTCTTTTTACATAGGAGTGAACCTTGTTTTTCATTTCACACTCACAAAAAATATGTTCTAAATGCAATATTCGCCGAAAATACGTCTAAGACTATACAAAAATCACTTTGTCTAGTATCTCTACCTCATATCTAAAATCCAGTAAGGTTAGGTACGGAAGTAATAGTGTTAAAATAATTCTGTCGTGGCAAAATCGACACAACACCTCTTCATAGTAAAACATGCTAATAACAAAAAGCTCCCCGATCTAGGTGCAATTGAATAGTGCACGACTTAAATCACAAAAAGTTCAAGTGCGACAATACGAAGTGTGTTAGCTTTTTATCCCTTTCAGACCCCTAAGAAATAATACTTCGTAAGAGAATCTCGTTTATAAGCTACCCTGACAAAGACGCACCATTTTGAAACGCAGGTATCAGTAACAAAAATGCAGCACGGTGCAAAACACCCCCCCCCCCCAAAAAAAAAAAAAGAGAGAAGAGAGTAAAAAGGAGAAACGACTTGAAAAGAACAAAAAAGTCAGCGAAAGACTGGTTTGGGACAATCCACCACGTGCTCCCGTTTTTTTATGCCATTGTCCAACCAGCTTAAGCGTATGTGTCAGTGGCAGTACAACTCCATTTGAATATGAATGACGGTGTAATGTATAGACTTGCGTTCCAATTTCCGTACTTTCGTACTTCACAGCTTCCCACTCCCGCTCCTGGAACGTTTTTACCTTTCCACCACGAGTTTTTGACATCTTTTGCACACACCTAACCAAGAAGAAGCCCCGACAACAAAAAAGCACTGCACCAGCTCCTTTTTCTCTGTAACGCGTACACGAATGACACCCTCCAAAATGGCCACAAAAACGACGACCGCTTCTCGTTACACACCATAATATCAGGAGAAGGGGTTTCTCAACACACACGAAAAAAGGCTTCCAGGTAGCATTTTACAACTTTTGTGGCCTTCAATAACTCATCAGATTATGCACCGCCAAACTATCAACCATCAAACCGCCCTAACCATCAACTTTTTTCCCCGGAGTTTAACTTTGGGCCAATTCTCAAAGTATCTTTACCAACAACGCCACAACAAAACGTCACCGTAATTACTGGCTGAACGCAAATAATGCAATTACTTTACGAATTTAGGCAAAATGGTTCCTCGAAGCGCCTTCTTTTCGTTGCAAACACAATTGGCACGCAGGAATGCGAAATAATGGGTAATGAATGATGGACCCACACGAAAAGCGAGAACAACTAGAAACACACAAAAAAACACTGGCCACCAACTGCTGTCGCCATATATTCGAGCCCGAAAGCTTTTCGGCAGTGAAGGAATATCTTGTAATCCTGGAACCGGGCCTTCCGTGCTCGAATCCGTACAAAAGACAAAACCCCATAGGCCTAGTGCGTACGGAGGTGGAGGAAATGGGTGAAAAACGAAAAAGTACAGATAAAAGCTGAAGAAGGCCTATGGTCCCTATATTTCTCCCCTTTTTTCTCCCTATTCTAACGTTCGTATCTTTACCGTACCCCTAGGGCGGTAGAGGTAGGCTCGGGAAAACGGTTTTTCTAGGCTTCACAATTTACAAAAGGGGGGAACCTCTCTATTAAGCTCCCCCCCTCTCTCCATGGCCATGGAATTCGTTTTTACCAACGGACATAGGCCTAAAAGTTGCCAGCAAAATGGCCGCCATTCACCATTTGGTCTCCCTTTTTTCCTTTTGGCCGGGTATTTGACACCCGAAAGAATTGTGACCCCTAACTTAGACTAAGAAACATAAAGAAAAGGAAGATAGAAGTCTAAGGAGTCAAATAGAAAGTATAGGGTGAGCCTACAGGCTCAAGTTTGGAATTCTTTCTAAATATAAACTAGACGTTTCCTGTGGGTGAGAAATCTTTATATATGTA